>JAQYXR010000986.1:26382-46163 GCA_030545055.2 Neoaliturus tenellus
TGCCATCTATGTTGTTATTAGGGGAAAGTAGGGTAATCGTGCGCGGCGGGTAAAGGTGCGCATCGTAGTTTCTTATGAATGAAATAAGTTAAAAAGCTCCTGTATGTGCTGCAGCCTAGCGGGGGACTCAACAACTAATACCCGACCTCGTGGTTTTCGATACTGAAATTTTTGAGGTTATGAGAGGCCAAAATCTAAAAGTCGTGTGTGTCATGTTATTTTTGCGCCTCAGAAAATAGTAAGGTTAGGGCAGATCTTTAGATAACTTAATACTTATTTAGTATTACAATTAATGGTAGTCTTTGCTTTATCGTTTGAACCAATTAATTTATGGTTTCATCCCTTCTTAAGATAGTGAGAAAATAAAATACTTTCGAATGCAATATCGGGTAATGGTGCGCGGCAGTGGGCACCATGTAGTTATAGGTAAGAAAAAAAAAATACTTCCAATTTTCACATTATTGTTTACAGATGCTCATAAACTGTTCGTCCGGGAGTCAAGCAGACAGCTCAGGTGCAGACAAAGCAGAAAATTAGCCTACGTGTGTTAATTTTGCATCAACCCTCGAACAATTTTGTAATTTTAATCAAAACTTTTGTTAAGTGTATTGTAAGGCTCAAAGAAAGAATTGTTTAGGTTTAAGACATTCCATATGTTATATTGATATTGAGTTAGTAGTGTCAAATTGTTGGTGCTGGCTCAGTTCAAGGTCACCTGAGGGATGACGTCATCGAGGTCAATGACCTCACCGATGACGTCATCGATGACGTCATCGATTGCGTCATCGATGACGTCATCACCAATGACGTCATTTCTATGACGTCACACCCATGACGTCACAGAAATGACGTGCTGATGACGTCATCACCCCTTACGTCATCAAAATGACGTCACCGACGCCACTGAGGTCAAGGTCACGCCGAAACTTAAAATTTTTTGGCACTTTTGCCGTTTCTCGCACTACGCTCCGAGTTTCAGTCAGAGTCCCCGTGACCTTGACCACTTGGAGCGAATTTTCGACGAGAAACGGCAAAAGTGCCAAGTTAAACTCGAGTTTCTGACATGACTCTGCCTAAATGGGCAATCGGTTATCCCTCAGGTGACCTTGAACCAGCACAACACCAACAATTTGATATTACTGTGACCTTGAAAACCTAACAACGGAGCGCCGCCACCGAGTGACTGACTGTCAGGCTCCGTGTACTCTAGGTATATGGGGAAGTGGAGGGGGAAATCTCAAGGTCATCCAAATGGAGTTTTAAAAAAGTTGAAGAGTAGAAAGACTACTCTTGTGCTTCCTGGGCGACTTCATCAATTTCCAACGGATCTGTAAACCAATCCGATCTGTAGCGGCAGGAGTCCAGAAAACAGGTGCACCACCCATCAGGTTGTCCGTAGCACTTCCGACAATTGGTAAGATTGGAGAAGTGAAATTTAATACACCGCTGCGGACAACAAGTATAAAAGTATTTGGATTTGTAGATTTTGAAAGTTTGTAGTACCGGTGGTGGCAGCTGTTGGTTCTTGCATCTACACCTGCAACATCCGAAGCATTCACATTGCCGGCAGGCCAGCCCATCCACTTGCCACTTTGGTAAGAGGAAACACTTATCCTCACAGCAATAGGTTGTCCCCGTCTCTTCCTCCCAACGCTTCTTTGCACAATATGTGACGCCTTGTATCTCCAAACACCTATGCTCGCAACATGAGATGCGCTTACTTTCCATAGTTGATGTTGCTTTGACGAGGGAGCACGATGAAGTGATGCTGTGGTCAGTGGGAATGGGGTTTATATAAACTAAGGTGAGTGGAGGGGGAAAGGTCAAGGTCATCCAAATGGAGTTTTAAAAAAAGAAAAGAGTAGAAAGACTACTCTTGTGTATCTATAGCGATTTCATTGATAGTGAGTGCTTCTGTATGCCAAGTTGATCTGTACTGACAGGCTCCTAAATAATGTTTGCAAAAACCTGCAAAATGATTGTTGCACAATTTGCAGCCAGTTAGCTGTTTTAGTGTGAATTCAATGCAACGTTCAGGGCAACAAGTGTACTTATGCCCTCTCATCTGGTACACATGGAATGTCTTCAACTCTGGTTTCGGCTTCTTCCAAGACTTGCACTTACACATGCATTGACCAAAAGCTTCACATTTTCTACACGCCAGGCCATCCGCAACATCAATGTCATTTGGCCATGAAAAACATTTCTGTTCGCAACAGTAGTTGAGTCGACTCTCCATGTTGCTGTGGTGAAGGTGCGCGATGAAATGATGCTGCAGTCATTGAGAGTGCACCTTAAATAAACTCAGTGGAGGGGGAAAGGTCAAGGCCATCCAAACGGAGTTTTAAAAAAGATAACTAGTCGTCCTCCTCCTCCTCGTCCGTTGTACTTAGAGAGCTGTCAGACGAAGAGCCCCTTGCAGGTGCTCCCCAGATGAAAAACAAATCAATTTTAAAACGAAGACCAGGATCTTGCATCATCAATTCCTTTAATTTGTCACATACTAAGTCGACCTTGTGTAAGGTGTCAACAACAAGCTTCCAATTCGTTGGCTCAATATAACTTGTAGTAGAGTCTGCCTCGCTGATAACCACATCCTCCGGCCGTATTGGAGTGTAAAGATGTGTAAAGTTCTTCGGCTGTAGCTGAGGTTCAGGCTGGCTGGAAGTGGAAGGTTGAGTGTGGACCCCTGTCGCATCGAAATCCATAGTCATTCTACATTCAATGTTGGGGTTTTCGTTTAATACATACACCAATTTCTCATGCAACATATCCACTTCTGCCGAGTCTTGCAGATGAACATTCCAGGAAAATGGCCATTCTTCATCCGTAGTGGAGTCAACTCGAGAAAGAGTGCTGTCCGCCATGATAGCTAAGCAAGGAATGATGTGAGCTACAGACTGTGGTAACAGTATTGAAAAGTAGAGGGGGTAAACCAAAAGTACGTGGAGGGGGTATTTTCAAGGTCATTTAATTTGGGTTTTAAAAAAAGGAAATAGTGGAGGGGGAATTCTCAAGGTCATCCAATTTAGGTTTTAAAAAAAAGGAATGAAGCTTACTCCTCTTCAGCCTCGTTGTCCCCTGCATCTTCATCAGCCTCATCTTCATCGACGTCAGACTCGCCGTAAGGATAGATCGGGGACATGGGCGAATATTGTGGAGATTGTTGACCGTTGTTGTCGTCCCCTTGCATTCTAACTTGGGACCAATCATAATTTAAATTCATTTGTATTATGATCCCAGGGTTGTCCCGCAGTATTTCCTTCATACGTTCGCAAATTGACTCCAAATAGTGTACACTATCGATCGACAGTGTCCAACCCGTACTTGTACCGACATCAGTAGTGGAGTCAGCTTGGCTGATGGTGTTGTTGTCTGCCATGGTTGCTTGTCGGACAAGGAATGACGGTTGATGTGATGCTCATGCAGGAACATGGTGAAGTGGTGGGGGGTGTGGTGGAGTAGTGGGGGAATTTTCAAGGTCATCCAAACGGAGTTTTAAAAAAAGGAAAACTTACAAAGTAACATTGAAACTTTCCAATTGATGGTGGCGAGCGTTTTCTTCTGCAACCTTGCCGACACATGTGACTATGCCGTACAGTATGAAAAGTACAACCATAATAAGGCCGAACAATAAAAGATAGCCGTTGACTATCATGATATTTTCTGAGTGGATCTGTTTTCTTCTTATCGCCCTCTCCTGCATCCTCTTCTCCAACTCGTGGACGAAGTCACAACATGCGTGAGGACATCTTTCATCTGTTGGTAGGTTTGCCATTGTTGATGTTGTCGGTGTGGCTGTTGAAGATGGAATGAGGTTTCCAATTGCGATGTGCCATGTACACCAATAGTCAAGTGGTGGGGGTAACGAAGCAGTGGAGGGGGAAGTTTCAAGGTCATCCAAATTGTGTTTTAAAAAAACCTATCTTGTTACTGAGCTTATATGTCAGTAACAAGATAGGTGTTTTTGCTCTTTTACTTCTTTAATATAATGAAAAAATATACATATTCTACAATGGTTAGGACAAGAAATACAACTGCTAGTCAGCTGAAGTAGTCCAAGTTGTCTGGCTCGGTCTTCATGGACGCTGGTGAGGAAGCCGTCGAGGAGTGTCCAGGCTCTTCCTTTGACTGCCGGGTGTTCCGTATATTGCAAGCGTAAACTTGCACATTTATACGGTAGCCTCGTGCCACCATCAGCTGCAACTCCTTGTATAAGTCGTTTAGCTCCTGCTGAGTCTTGATGCTCACCTCCTCGTAACTTGCGCAACTAACGTTCAGAGACATCTTGATGTTGCTAGGTTGGCTGCTGGAGTAGAAATGAAGCCGAGGCACAGCGCTTGGAGGTACATGAAAAAGTGGTGGGGGTAATAGTGGTGGGGGTATAGAAAATCCAATTAAACAGTTCTAAACTTTTTCCATCGATACAATGGAATGGAACAAATAGCGCAGGTGTCCTTGTAATTTTCAAATCGAAACAGTGGCGCTAGAAATCCGAATTGTTTTATACCACCATCCTGTACGAATCGCCGAAGGTCTCTGACGGCGGCCTCGCCACAAGGCCTACAAAACTTTTCCCCGTCGTGGAACTTATACCAGGAGTATTCCGAATACCCTGTATTTTCCCTCCTGTAGCGTTTGACATCTTCTTTTATTGTTAGTGGGATGTTGTCTTGTAAACATGTTGGGAACAAGTCCTTGTGAGTTATAACTCGTTGTATGCAAAGCTCGTACAAGGTGCTCATCGTTTGCTAGTTGGCAACAGACTGACCGTTTTTCGCATCCAAGCAGGTTTGAATCCTAGTGCGGTAGTGGGGGTAATTACAGTAGTGGGGGTAATTGTGAAATGCAAAGGTCAAAGGTCAAGGTCACCCGCGAAGTTTAAAAAAAAATGCAACATATCAATACGTGAAGTCTGTCACATATTGATATGTTGCATTTTTTGTTTTTTTTATTTTTTTTTTGTCTTTTATGATTCGTTTATTTATAAAACATTACAACAACAACATATGTACAACATTAAAACTTAAATCTAACACTGCTGCTTGTCAGCGATGTGGATGGTCAACTCTGTAGAATTGCTACCCGTGCAGCCGTGGGACACCAGGTATAGACACCCGGGTTGAATAGAGCGAAGATCCTCGTTTTGTAGAAGATGGACGAATCTCTTGGGCAGGTACACCTGGAACTTTGGTTCATCCCCCGGAGTAAACGGTGCCTCGCTGAGACTGCAGCAGATGGCCTCCCCAACTGTAGTCTCCATCTTCTTCATAGCATGGATTATGTAGTGCTTCTCGTCTTTTAGTTCCGAGCACTTCTTTACAGGTAATATTGTTGACTTGGAGTGAGCATTGAACTGCTCGACCAAAGTCTGAAGGAACTGGTGAGATGCCATGGTCAGGTTACAGATCGTCTTCTTGCTCGGAGATGTTGTCGTCTCGGAATCTCGAGTAATACTCATGCCAGGTCCCTGTCTGCTCCCCACTTATATACTCTCCGTTACCCCCACCACTCCCCAATTCCCCACTTTGAAGGTAAGATGCGAGTTTATAGGCATTTTTCAAAGCGCAATGTCTATCTTTATCATGTTCTGGGCTTTTTGTACAAATACATATGGTTTCCAGCATGTATTGATAATTCTTATCCAATTCCACATCATTAACCGGAACATGAGTAAATCCTTCGATCCATCTTTTCTTTTCCAGCCCCTTTGTGTAAATATTGGTAAACTTGTCTGAAAAGTGATGCATAATGTGATACAAGTCCGTGTAACTTGTAAAACCATCATACCAATCGATATGATGGAAGTGTTTTGAAATCCATCTGTTGGTAGTAGCGGCTTTACTAGTTAAAGACGAATAAGAACATGGTGGTTTAAATAAAAACGAATAAGGAACACTTGTATTCATGTCCAAAAACACAAGTTCTTTTATAATGAATCTATCATCATTACCACGAAACGCTTGAAACTCAATAATACCAGGCTTGGACTTTACTTGTTGTTCTTCTCCCTTGTCCATTTTGAAGGTCACACGTCTGCTCATTACGAAGTCAGGAGGTCAACTGATTTCCACACCACGGTAGGTACTACTTTTATACCAGGCCGTACAGTTGTTGGCGCGTTGGTGTATATTTAACGTGGGCACCGTCCCCAATAGGCCTAACCCCACAAAATGTTGGTTATTGTTTTAAAAACTAACCATTGTCATTTAAGTTTCCATCTTTATATTTTCCTTATTTTCATTTTCATCACTAACACTTGATTCTTCTCCTCCATCTTCCTCTTCTTCCTGTTTTACTGATTTCTTATGTAGTTGAGCGTACTTTTCCAATTGTCTCCACATCTGTACTTCATGAGGAACTCTATTAAATATAGAAGTATCCACAGGTCCGTATAATATAGGTGCGTCCGGTTGTTTGTCCAAAGTGTCTTCCAGATAATCTTTAATAATCGAACTTGAAAACACCAGTTGTCTCAAGTATCTTGTTATAGGTTCAGTAGCACAAGTTAAAATGAAAAACTCCTCTCGATTAAGTTGAATTTTGTTATCATGTCTTGTTGTGTCTCTAAACCGTAGCTGATGATCACCACGTTGTTTAATGATATCAATTTCCACATTTGAATCCAAAAGTCCTACCCTTGTCTTTCTTCCAAACATGTTACTACTTAAATAGCATTCTAGCAGATGCAAATGTTTCATAAACGATTCCCAAGCACTGTCCGTAAACAAAATCATTTTGGGTCCATGAGTTAAAATTACAGTAGGGGAATAATCTGTAGATTTCATAACACCGATTAAAACACTTTTATCCAAACTGGAAGAGATTGGGTAAAATATTCGCAAAAATACCTCACTCAATATGTTTGGAGAAATATTATCTTCAATATCCCTTTTTCTCTTTTGTATAGTCTTTCTTCTTTTACCTTTTTCTTCAACATTATTACTGGCGTGAAGTTGTCCGCAAACGTTTTGTTCACCTCCTTCCTGGTGACCTTGAGGATCTAAAAACTCAGATATCTCCTTCTCAATATCTACCACATTTTCTTGTGTACCACTAGGAGAAGCCATATTGAATACGATGCTACCCATACAACAGTAGGCAACAAACTGATGAGGAGCGGTCTGTACGCTCTGCTTTTATACTCGCGGAATGAAACAAAACCGGTTCTTACAATACATTTTTAACAATTCCAGTTAAAGGTGTGTATGTTACAATTTTATCATGTAGAATTAAACAGTATGCAGTTGTATTAGCCGGTATAGCATCGTTGAATTCCATTTCTATTTTTATATCCACACTTGAAGACTTTACTGATTCATTTTGTTTAGAACAATCGATTACAACTATTGGGTAGGCATCGAAATATTTGTCAGGTGGTAATAAAGGTGTATTTGTTTTACCGTAATATGAACTTTGGAATCTTGCGTACATATCGTACAATATACTGTATTTCTTCTTAGTGAATGACACATTTAAATTGTCGTATGGAAAGAATTGTGAATTTAAATAAACTTTAATATTTTTCAAGTCACAATGATCAAATTGTCCTGCATGTTTAGTAATGGCGTCTCTTCTACCTGTTTGTAAACCAAATATAATATACCTGGCTCGCTCTACATAATTCGATGTTTTAACAGTCCAAGTGTGTCGATCCGTAGTAGGTAAACTGGGATGCTCATGAAATTCCCAACTTCTAAATGGAATAACAATATCACGATCAGCTTTTAATTTTCTTAAAAGTAGCATTCTATGCTCGTCAGCCAATTTAACATGTGGAACTCTCCATACAATTTTGTCTAATTTTAATTTCCATTCTAAAGTCGCATCTGTAGTAGCATCTGCAGCTTTAATAATGTCTTTATCGTTAGAAGATCTCAACAAAACTAATTCTTGTTTAACGTTTAATATTATTTTCCTATAATCTTCAGCAAAACCAAGCAACAAACGTAATGGAATATGAAAATCAAAATATCCATTTGGATTTGGAGTGATCGTGTCAATCGTAGGTAATACCCATCCGGCAGGTTTAAGTAAATTGGTTTCATTGGGTGTTATAGATGTTAATCCTTTTAAAGTTGTCGTAATACCTACTTTTTTAGTGGAATCAACTGTTACACCTGATATTTCATATCTAATTTCATCAAATAGGAAAGCCATAGGATTATTTATAAATGGAACTGTTGTACCAACAGTAGTACCGTCCTTTTTAGTAACTTGTCCTTCAATATACAAGTAACTTTCACATGGTAGTGTGTAAATGTCTTGATTTTGTATGGGAATACGAATTTCATCGTTATTGTTTAATTTCGATGAAGTGTAAGGGTTGTGGGTGTGATATTCTTTTTCCCATAGGGTTTCGTCGAATGTTGGACCCTGCGCTATATCCAGTATATCCATACTCGGTTAATTTTAATCCAATTCTCTCTAAGAAACGAATGTTCTCGCGTGTTAACTCCTCCACAGCTGAAGAGCTACTAATGCGGTTTCCCGTAGGTTGTTCGCTTTTAAATGTTAAACCCATAGTTTTGTATTAAAGTGTCGATTTTAAATGTAATCTAATCGTAATAGGCTCTTCTCTGAAGTCTACCAAGTTACCGTCTTGATCCAATACGCTCAACACGATGTCTGAAATGAAAGTGGTGTTCAACGGTAGATATACCAGGTTTTGTGGCTTTTCAACAATTTTAAATCCAGGTGGTACACTTGGGTAAAAAGTATGTATGATGTGGGTGTTAGCCCCATCCCTGTAAGCACCTTGTATAATGTTACAAGTTATGTCTATACTATTGACTTTTAATATTGTTACTGTTTTCTTACCGGAATGTGTTAAATCTGGTTCTAAAACAGGCTCATCGTTGGAAAATCCTAATAAATCACCAATTGAGTTTGGTTGAGTGAAATCTATATAATATTTGGAAGTAATTTCAGCTTTCGTCGTATTATTATTACCTTTTAATGTTATATTGTCTTTTCCCATTTTAGTTTGCAAATATTCATTTATATGATCAATTTCATAAGAACCTGTGGGTAACCTGCACTCTTGTAAGTCTGTAAATTTTCCACTGGCATCCTTTCCCTTATAATAATGCAATACGTTATTTTTACCTTCCGTAACATTGGGGATAGAGTTGTAAGTTGTAAAATCCAATAGTGCCGCCTCCCAAAACCTTCCTTTTTGCAAGCGTAACGCTGGAAAAAGGATACTTCGTAAAGTGGACGATTTTCCTGTTAATGATACCGTATAGGAAGACATCTCAATAGTGACTGATACTTTTAGCTAGAAATTCCAAACATAAATGGCCGCATATTGAAGTATTATCAGGTTGTTCTCTTTTATAGTTATAATATATGTTTTTAGCAGATTTAAAGTAATTTTGAAGTTCTTTTGGTGGTGGCAAATTACCGAAACTATCAAAATAATATACATTGTTATTTAGTTTCTTATAACAAACCCAATGGGTGCCAGGCCCTTCAGTATTATCCAAATTTACAATTCCAGTCTCATTTTGCCACATTTTCTTTGGTAAACTGTCTTTCATAAACACACCGCGGAAAAATGGTATTTTTAAACAGGAAATATATTTAAATAATTCAATATTGGTTAATGCTTTATGTGGTATGACCAATTGATTTTTTTCATTTAATATGCACGATAAGGTCTTAGGTAAAGACCTGCCCCGTTTTTTACCATTGACCACACGGTGGGCTTCTTCCTGCCTTTTCTTGTAGATCGTCGTCTTCTTTTTATATTTCCTCCATGTTTTCTTGTGGTTGACCTCCTTTTTACTCTCCTTCTCCTCCTTCTTCCACCTCCTACTGCTGTTTTAGCCTTCATACCTGCTGTTACTGCTAAAGCTGCTGCTTTTTCTGCTATGCTAGCGTCACTTGATTTTACTCGTTGCCAAGCTATGTCCGCAAGCTTTTTGTCAGCTATTGATCTATTTTTTGAATCGGCAAACGTGGAATATGCGATATCGTGTTCTTTACAAGCCTGATCTAACTTATTTATGCCAGGATCGCCTCTTTCCAGTCGTTTTTTCAATTTAGTTCCTGGTCCGCAATACTGATAACCTCCCGGTATATGAAATTCGTATGGTAATGCGTCTATTGCTCTATTTACTATGGATCCTACTGGAATTCGTTTTAAAGCTTTACTTAACAGAGAAACCGCTGTGGACGTGATCCCACCTCCTCTCCTTACAGTGTCTCTATATGGACTGATGTACTGGAACGTCATTATTGTCCTTTTATAATCGCAATGTACAACTTATGTGTTACCTCTATGACAAGTTGGACATAAATGAAGTCGTTTATTGTGTTCTTTTATTAAATATCAAAATCACCCCAATCCGATGATCTAAACTTTTTTGTACGAGGGTTGATAAAATAGTTTTGAACAATTTCCCGTTTAATCCAAGTACCTCTCTCAGATTCCAACAAAGGAGTACGACCTGAATGAATACCAATAAGATTGTATACATCAAATAATGCATTTCCTAAAACTTTTACAAGAAAATTAACAGTGACAGCATTATCCACATGTTCAGGGTCTTTAAGGTCTGTTATACGTTTATTATTACAAGTATACACTTTGCTATCCATTTGTGATAATGTGATAGCCTGTCCTACAGTTGCAGCATCATTTGCTTCTCTTCCTTGCGCCATGTTTGTTAATTTTTTATTACTACATATAAAAAACGCATGGTAATTATTTGGATCTAGATGTACTGTTTGTCCTAAGGCAGCCGCGTCTCTATCTGCATGACCCCATGACACATTTGATAACCTTCCATGCCTGCAATCCCAATAAGCGTTTTTGTATGTCAATAAACGAAATTTTTCATTACCTTGAATAAAGTCATCCCCTTGCTTTGATAATACTTCATCTCGTTTTGCAAATCCAGTTGTTTCTTGTTTTAAAGTCTCTTTCATTTGACCCACTGTTGCACCATCAGATGGTGCTGAACCATCTTTTACATTCGCCAAACAATTGCCAAGACAATCGATAACTCCCACATCACGTATGACACAATGATCTTTTATATATTTGAGATTTACAGCATCATTTTCATTTTTTGGATAACCTATATCGTTAATAACAAATTTATAAAAAGAAAATCCATCTTTTGTCTTTTCAGGTATCAAAGAATGTAAATAGCGTCTATTTACGCTGTCTTTTGCATCTTTAGGGTCATCTACGTTGGATATACGTTTATTGTTGGCACTATATGTTTTCCCATTGAATTTTAACGTATTTTTTAATTCAGATGACAAATAACCTTTGTTTATCGCATCACCGTTTTGATTTGGTTTACCAACGTTGATAATTCTATGATCTTCTGCGTCATATGTGTTATTTTGTAGTTTTAATGTTGGCGATATCTTTTCCTTTAATATTTTTAGATTTATTGCATCGTTTTCATCCGTAGGATCTTTTATGTTTTTTAACCTTTTATTAGTTATATCATAATCTCCATCAGGTGTTTGTGGTAAACCAGCACTTCTTTTTAAACTATTGGCATAATATAACCCATCCGAGGAGTAACGTCCGAACTTGTCGACACTCATGGTGCAACTGAATAGTATTCTAGGGAGTAACGCATTTTTATGAGATTACCCCACGGTTTCGGAGTTCATCCACTAAAGCCACCCATTCGTTTTCCAATCCAGTATGACCCGCTTCTTTAGCTTCATGTATTAGTTTCATTCTATCCACCAATTTATTGATATTATTGTAATAAATCACATTTGTGTTATATAGTTTCTTCATTAAACCTGTACCCGTAACGGACTTACTTCTTTTTCTTCGTTCCTGAGCACTTACATCCAAAGTGGATGCCATAAATCTTCGTTTTACAGGTTTTCTTTGTGTTAATGGCATTGTTTGTCTTCTAGTTGGTATTAACTTGGATACAAATTGTTTATATTTTAAAGACTTAGATCTAAAAGGAGGCTGGTCAGGTAAATACTTTCTCCTATATGCATTTGTCTGTTCCAAAATATTTTTATATGCTTCCATGTCTTTTTCTTTCACTACCGATACTGAAGGCTTATTTTCAAATAATAATTCAAATAATCCTTTTGTGCCCTTATACCTTTGATCACCAATGACAATATTATCATGTTCGTCAACGTTTAACGGGCTATTACCTATCATTAAACCGTCTTCTGTTAATCTCGCTCCATAACTATGGTAATTCTTATTAGGAATTGTCCCGAGTAACATTTTTACCATGTATTTCCTTCCTAAAGGTCCTTTGTTATGAATGTTTTCACCCAATAAGCTTATGTTTGACGGACCTTCCCTTGTCTCTTCTTCTTTTTCCTCTTCACTAGCAGTTGATACAACTTCATGTCCTCTTTTGGCTTTTACTTCATATAATTCTTTTATTCCACTATAGTCCGGTGATTCTAGCTCTCTTTCGGGTTCTCCACCGGTAAAACCACTATACGTAGAGGATTCCAGGTCTTCATCACTAAAATCTTCTGATTTTACATTTTCTCTTTCAAACTTCGTAATAGGTGCAATCGCATCTCCTTCCAATACAGGTTTAGCAAACTTTTTGTTTAATTGTTTCAAGGGTTCAGTAATAGGTTTAAAAGTAGATTCAAGGAATTTCTCCCTCTCGCTAATACCTAGTTTCAATGCTCTGTTTTTAGCCCGAATAGAATCACTAAGTGATTTTATTTCTTTTACTAATTTTTCTTGGTTAACCATGTTTGTAGCAAGACGTGTTGTACAACAATGAATGTGTTATACCACGTTTAATGTATTAATATAAATTTATCAAATCCTATCCTGTATCGACCATTGTTTAGCGGTTGTTCCTTCATAATTGTTAGGAACCCATACTTTTCAGCCCAAGCCTTTCCACACAACTCTTTAAATCGTTCAAATGTCATATCCGCATTTACATGATCGAAATATATATGTTTTAGGTTGGTTTCATCCTGTTTAAATACAATTAACATGTTTGCATTGTCTCTAATGAGTTGTTTAGGTATTTTGCTGTAAGTTTGGCCAATATAAATGCTATCTATGTTGTTATGTCGACCCATAGCGAAGTAATTCCTTATTGTGTTTTGGTTTTCACAAGATACATCGTCGAATATAAACACGGAGAATGGTTTAGCTTCTTGTGGCTGCATGACACTCTCGCTTGCATTAAACTTTAAATATTTAACTTCAGGCACATTAGTCAGTATTTTTTCCAATAATTGATACTTTGGTTGTTGTAGTGATTTTGAAAATACATATAGATTGTTAAATCGTAATCCTTTAGGGTTTGTAATCAAATTGAATACTACATTAGTTTTTCCACAGTTGGAAGGTCCGGTAACCAGACAACGAACGGTGTTTGGTAACAAATTGCCATGCTTCCCACTATTGAATTCTGAATTATCCACTGTGAGTTCATCTATATTATTAATAGTAAAACTCTCTTTTTGTGGTACTATCTCCATCCTTTGTAATGGTTCAACCTAAAATGATTCTCTATCGTTATATCAAATCCTTTTTAGGTATCCAAGAATCTTCCGTCTTATTAAATCCTAACCATCGTACTTTGACCTTATCTTTTTTCCGTTGCAACACCTTTTCAACTAAATATACATCGCCTACTGTTGATTTTAACATTTCATGTCCATAAAACCCTCCTTCAAGCAATTGTCCTTTATTATCTTTTAAAATATATGTCTCAGGTACTGTAGGTTGTACTTTGAATACAGTAAAAACCTCATTGGTCCAATTTGGCAGGTATCTTTTACTGAATACACCTTTATATTTACTTATTCGCACTTTATCACCCACATTAAATTTTTTAGGCTTTAGTTTTTCAACTTTTGGTTTAGTATTCGTTTTTATACGTTTTAATACAAGGTTTTCATTTTTACTAGTTACTTGGTTTGGTTTCATCCCGATAGTCCTATGAAATTTGTTATTGTAATCGTTTATAAGTTTTGGTAACATATCAATCCATATGTGCGATCCTCTGTTGGAAAACATTTTATACATTGCACTTTTTAAAGTTCTGTTGAATCTTTCGATTATTGAGGCTTTTACTTCTGAATTGGTTGAATAATGGTTTATATTGTGTTTTTTCATTAAATTTGCAAATTCCTTATTAAAATATTCTTTTCCATCATCTGTTTGTAAATGTTTAATAGTATGTTTGTCTCTTTGTATAGCTGTTTCCATTGCTTTTGTAACACTTTTGCCACTTTTATCTTTTAGTGGTAAAGCATCTGCCATTTTTGAAAAACAGTTAATAACAGTCAATATGTATTTATATCCTTTATTTTGTTTGCTATAAGGAATCATTTCGATTAAATCCGCTTGATATAAATCATTAATTCCTTTTATCACCGTATTTCTTCGTGGAAACTTTCTTCTTGCAGGTTTATGAAGTTCGTTGACAATTTGTTGCTTCAAGTCCTTCATATTGCAGGTTTCAATGTTTGTTGTATCACATGTATAATCACAATGAATGTTGTTTTAAATATTCACATCATTTATATGGGTCAAGGTCATCCAAACTTGTGTAAAAAAATGGGGAACACGGCGTTGGACTTGCCGTGTTCCCCATTTTTTTACGGAAGGAGAAAGGAATAAGGTCGTAGTTGTAGAAAGACGAAGAATAGGTTACTAGTTGATAGGGTTTAGAGAGTAGTGGCCAAAAGGAAGAGTGTGGATTTTGTCGGGCATAATGTATCTTTTATCATCCCGAGCTGACAACGCTTTTTTAATTTCGGTGACACTGTAGACTTGATGCTTGAAGCTTCGGATATTGTTGAATGTTGCTGATATCGTAGTATCTTCAAACAAACAAGCCTTGTAGTGGTCAAATGTCACGTGTTTTTTCAAATAAGATGTCTTCACTCCTTTTGCTTTCTTCACTGTCGGTGTGTTGTTCTCGTGGTACATCTTAAATGAATACAATTTCGCCATCAGCGCCACTATTTCTTCTAAAGGCATTCCATTTGCTTCATCTTTGAATTTTCCAATTACTTTTTTATATTTTTCATTAAAATTTGGATGGTTCTTCGGATAGTCAGAAAAATCGAAATCTTCTTTGTATGGAAAAGTCCTTAGGTCTTCATACATGTCCAAAGTCTTTATCCAGTAGATAAACGCGTCCGTATCCATGTATGCGACTCCAATGTTTTCCCTTCCGTAATGTTTAACCATTTTGTTATAATGGAAATCATACATCAGGGTTTTACTTATATCCAAAATCGACATACCTATGTATAACGGACGGTCCATGACTATTGTTGTTTTCTTCATACTGACAGCGACTAGATTTTCGTTTATAATCATGGATGTTCCGAAATTTGGTTTTTGCACTAATTTTTCCAATTTTCTAGGATCACTCACTAATTTTACATTTTTATGTTTTCTTTTGTTCTCCAAGGTCTTCCCAAAGATGGCGTTGTTCATTAATTTATAGAAGTCCTTTTCAAATGCTGTTGTTGCTGCAGCTCTTCTTGTAGTGTTGGAATCAATGTATGGTTTCAACCAACAAGATTGGGTGAATTCAATTGCTCTATGAATTCTCACTATACGTAGACCCAATTCAAGAGCCTGTTGAACTACCCAGTAGTGAGCCACATAGCGATCTTTATTCTCCAAGGTCATCATCAATTTTGGCCATCTTCCTGTCGGTGAAACTTCAGTCTTGGCTAGGAGAGGCAAGTCGTAGTGATGGTCATGAAGATGCTCCGGGTATTCAAAATCACAGTCCAAAATATAGCCTTTTGGACCATTCTTTGGAATCTGTGAGATGTCTCCGATGGTGGCCGGGTCGATCCACTTGAAGTCAGCGTAGGGAAGCGGATTTGACATTGCCCAACCATAAAGGTTGTTTGCATCAAAATAGCCAAGGTAGACCGATGGTTGTTGCTCGTCGAAGCCGGGGATGTACTTGTTGTTGGCTTTGACATGACGTGTTACAGCTTGTGTCAAACCGCCCCGTACACCAGATTCCATCATGAGCACCATATCAATATCCGTTAGAAGTTCCAGTCGACAGTTGGTTGACTTTAGCATAGCTTGCCATGCTAATCCTGGAGATGTGTACGAGTGTAGAGGGTCCAGTCCATAGGCGGAGAAGCAGGTGTTTCTGAATTCTTCCATCACATCGCACAGCAGAGTTACGTCCAATTTCATATAAAAGTCAGAATATTCCCCTAAGGTTTGAATGTTTAGTTGGTTCCAAACATTACATGCATGATTGTAGTCTTCAACGGAGATTTCACTTTCGTTTAATTTGCTGTTGAAGGCTTCAATCGGCGGTAGACTGGTTTCTTCAAATTTTTCTGTAGAAGTTATGTAATCGTAGGGGAACACTCCTTTCCGTAATACTAGGTCTAATTTATCTTCAGGTACAATTTTTCTGGTTTCTTTTAGGTCTTCTCTTCTTAGGTTCTCTGACAATTTGGCTAAACTAGATGCCATAAATCTGTAAGAGTCTACGAAGCGAAGTTTAATTTTACCTACTGTTTTTGAAAAGCTGATGTACTTTTCCAATGTTGTAGCAAGAACATCAATTTTACCGTCATCTCTTCCTAACTCCGGGATAATAAAGTGGGAGTCGTAGCCGCTAAGATTGTGTAAAACGACAGGAATAAAGTTTGGCAGTTTGTAATTTATATTGCATGAATTACAAGCAGCTCCTCTGTATAACCCTGTCAGGTGATCGTGATCTCTTACTTTTGGATTTTCTTCACTGAACATCTTCTTGCATAAATAGCATCTTGTCGCTAAGTTGTATTCTTCTTGTTGATTTTGGTTTAAAGGTTCCATAGGTACAATATTACCGAACAAGCGTTGAACCTTTCCAGCAATATCGTACAGTTGGTCTACAAAATACTTAGCGGCTTCTTCACCACGGTAGAGTATTGGAGTGGATGTTAAACCATAGTCTTGCAATTGGTTTTCAGACAAGGTTGATTTAACTAGTAAACAAAAACTGTTGGGCTGATGCAACTGATATTTTGTTCTTCTAGTCACTTCGCCGTCCGGCAGCTCCTGTGGTACTAACGTTGATTCAAAATCTGCATAGACCACTAGTGGAATTCGGTATTGGTGAACTGTCTTGTTAAATTGTATTGAAGCTCGGGTAGGCGGTGGAAGACTTATCTTTACTTCATAGTTCTCGTTGCAAAGTCTTTTATGTTCCAATAACCAGTCCAATCCTCCACGTCTTGAATCTTTCCAAGAAAAGCAGAAACATCTCTTGCAAACTGTAATCTTATTTACTCTTTTGGTCAATTGTTTTACAACTAACGCTTCAAAGTCTTTTATCCATACATAATGGGAAATTTCACCCTTGGTTATCAATAGCAAATCCGTATGGTTTCTTTGCTCAACCTTTACTACCCGCAAAGGATAAACGTTGTTGGAATCATCCAGACCAAAAACATTGACTGAAACGCCAGGATTTTTCTTTTCAAATTTGTCAATATCTTTTAAAGTAACTGGGTAAGTAAGACCTTGAAAGTTGTAGCGGTGTTCATTTTCGTAGTATTCTCTACCAACTCTACAAGGATTGTTTTTAACATACTTGGTTAACATTGCATACTTGAAACATTCATTACCCTCATTTTGAACATTTCTACACGAGTTAGTGTTTTGGATTTTCTTTGGTAGAGGGATAAAACTACTACCTCTTAAACCATATCCATGTTTATGAACCCTAACATCCATACCTTCGATTGATGACAAAGTCCATCCAGATCCTCTTCCTTCATGTTCTTGGAGTTTGGTTATAAGTTCCTCCAAGCATTCTTCAATAATATCATCAATGTCGGAGGTGAAGGTAAGGGTTCGGTTTTTGGTAATGAATGCTCTCAATGCTGTTTCACCATCAGTATTGTTAAACATAGCCTCTAACACCATTCCAAATTTAATAAAATTTAGCCTTTGTAATTCTTCCCTCAACGTTTGACCAACAAGTTCCTTAGCCTGGGTTATGAATGTTTCCAATTCCAATTGAACGTTATTAATTTTGAAATGTGTTACAGCTCGTCCTGGCAAGGCTGTGGTGCGCAGTTGTCTTACATCTTCCAGTTCTTCTTCTTCCATATCCTCTTCTTCGGTGTCCTCTTCTTCGGTGTCCTCTTCTTCAATAGGTCTTGTAGCAGTAGATGGTCCAGCACCAGCAAATTGGATCACACTAGGTCTTCTTCTTTGCATTTGCTGTAGATAGCTGTCCCAGTAGTCCGTCTGCTTCTGGTGCTCTTCCAAAAACCGGTCAATTGAGTCTAAGTCTATTTCATCCATGGTAATATCTTCTTTTCTATCTTCGTCTTCATGTAATTCTCTGTGTATGGTGAAAAGATCTTCGTCTTGAAAGATTTCCCCACAAATGTCGCAAAGAGCCATTTCAAACAGTTTGGCTTTGAATGCACACTCTGTGAATGTCCACGCAATAATGAGCAACGCACTCCACCGGGACCCTTTATATCCGAGGCAGATAGGTGGGGAAAGTGACGTCATATGAAAACAGGTTATCACTCATGTGCTAAATTTAGCTTTTACACAACCGTTTGTAATACATTTATCAGTAGGCTTGATAAATTGATGATATTTGGTCTAGATTCAATAATTTGTACAAGTTTTTTCAAAGATGTCTGTTTGAGCAAGTTTATGTAGGTCAAGGTCATTTGGAATTATTATTTTGAGCGGGGGATAGAGCACTAAGCAGCATCATTTACTACAAAGTGCTCTATCCCCCGCTCACATTCTTTTTTAACTTTTTGTTTAAACTTTTTACAAGGGTGAAACATCACCATCAGAGTCGGAATCATCCTCATCACGGAATAGGCAGCGATGACAATACATAATTCTTCTGGCAACTAACATCCTATCCATTGGACGATGGGGAGTGTCTTGTTCTTGTTCTTCTTCTTCTTCGATTTCCAATTGGAATTCCATTTCCGACTCAGATGACGACTCTAATGTTTCGTAGGCGTGCAAGTCCACCTCATTGTCCGTTGAACCAGCTTCGTCAGAGTCCGTTTCAATATCCATTATCTCTTCCTCCTCCTCTTCTTGATCAACCGCAGGTAGTTGGTCCTCTACTTCTATAATTTCTAGAGGTATTACCTCCAGAATAGAGACAATTCTGTTGCGATGGAACACGGTGTTGTCAAGTGGAGCCATGGTATGGAAGTGTTGTATCCATCCAATTTGCTTACCCTTTTTATACCCCCACCAACTATACAATTTATGTGGGTCAAGGTCACGTAAAGATACCCTTTGAGCGGGGGATAGACCACTAAGCAGCATGCTAGTCCATTGCCGCAAAGTGATCTATCCCCCGCTCTATTCCGCAGACCACACTCAAGTCCAAGTCCACATCCAAGTCCACATCCATATGTTACACTTTATTATTACTGCCACCAAGTAATTGTCACTCGCACATTTACTTGGTTTTGATAAAGGTACTGCACAAACTCCATATTGGTTGTTTGTTCGTTATACAAATGCATCATGAAATATGCAATCTTATCGATTGCGGCATTGTCCAACGGTTCGCAATTTACAAGTTCCAATGTGCCCTGGCTGGTCTTATCCTCTATAAGTTCCACCACTTCGTTGATGTCTTCTTCCAAGAGGATGAACTCAACACTGAAGCTCTCCATTGTTGTTGTTGATAGTGTCTAGACAAATGCTTGACTAAATACTTTATTCATCAGTCCTACATATATACCAATTTCCCCCTCCTATTACCTATTCCCCCTCTACCTTTATATGGGTCAAGGCCATCCAATAA
>JAQYXR010000987.1:0-46137 GCA_030545055.2 Neoaliturus tenellus
TGGCAATAAATATTGTTAGGCTTAATATAGTAAACTTACATAAAAAAATTAACAACAAAATCATTTTAAAAAACGATATTTTTCTAATCCAAATTTACTTTTAAAATGTTGTAATATTTCTTTTCAACTTAATAATTATAATTTAGGAAATAAGCTAAAATCTAAAATTATAAATATATATTAAATTGGGTTGAAAATTATATTTAAAACCAACAATCAAATAATTCTTTATTGCAATGAAGGCGTAGAAAAAGGTGGTGAGTAAAATCCTGTGAATAATGAATTATCTTTCAGTTATTACTTTTCAAAGAAAATGAGATTTTCCGAATGCAGATTTGGTCCTTACTTCAAAGGTCATATAGCTATGAAATGGTTGATATAATATAAAAAAGGTTTATAATAAATAAAACATATTTTTTTATTTTAGGGCATTTTTTTATCAATGGTGTTTACTTAATGGTGCAGTGTGTTTATTGGTATAATTATTGGTTTAATTAATAATTAAATCAAATATATAAAAATGTAAACTAATTAAATCAAACACTCTTATGAGTTTAATTAACTGAGCACCTTAAAAATCACAAAAATCTACATCAGTACTTTCTTATAGTTTACTTTCCTTCATTGATCAATTTCCGATTAGATAAATAACAAGTGGTTCTGAATGTAATAATCCAAAAACCGCACAGCTCAGCAGACGACAGCGAGGTGAAATATGACGTCGTCAGTTATATATCTCCCTCTCACTCACTCTTGTACTTGGTTACATGGCAGATGACTTTACATAAAAAATAACATCTTCGAAAAACACTTCATTTTAGCCACACCTTGAAAACACTATTAATATACAAGCACGACCATCAGTATTTAAGAAGTAAATAATTAAATACAAATAGCTATTTATTTACTTTATTGAAAAAGAAGGATAAATTTATTGTAAGAATAATGATAACATTAAAATGTTTCTTTTTAATGACCCAAAGATCGAAAGAATCAACACACACAGCGTCATAATGCTCATTATATATTTTTGTGAACATTACGGTAACTAAATTTTAACCGTCCAAACTATTGAATTTATATTATTGAAAAAAAAAAACACTAGGTTTATAATGTACCCTCGGCTTGGGTTCGAAGTTGTCACTCTCAGAAGTGGGAAGAAGAATAATCATCGTAAATTTCGGGATTTCAAATGTATTTTTGGTAACTGTGTTATTATTTATATATGTGTTCTATTTATCATTAATTTGTGTCAACAACGCCAATAAGAAATTACTTAATTTAATGGTGCCTATTAAATTACAGCCTGAAAGATTCTCGGCTCTTCTTGAAAATCTTCTCTTTTGTTCATAGTATCAGAGTATATTTGGAGCTGACAACAATAAAACAGTTCTTTAATTGTATATCAAAATAAATCACATTGGCTTACTTAATTTCTGAATGATAAGTAAACGTTATTTTGTTAATGTTGTGAAATTTATTGATTAAATTTATTCAAATTTAAAGTATAAAGTGCTAGGTTATTTACAATAATGTTACGAATAAGGAAAACGTCCTCTAGATATTATCATTATAATGTAGCGTTTCTTCTCTCGCAACTTGGTAAGCCCTTAAGCAGAGAATGTTTTGTTTATAAGTACTTATAAGTTTAGGTGAACTTGTGTCAGCCTGAAGTTGATAAACATGTTACGGTGTTATCATAAGTTGTCCATATGCTTATTAGGCAGTCAAATACTTTTCTCTCTTGTTGTATAAGTAAAAAATCGACGACAAAATATTACAGTTATTATATTTGTAAATATTTCAAAAACGTCTGTATATAAAATGTTTTAAACTCAAATATAAAAAATTTATTCGGTTAAAGTTAAATCATAAAGGTACATAATTTTTGCTTGATTCATCTTTTAAGACAACGTGTTAGGAATTTTTAGATTATCTAAGCAAAAGTATTATAGCAGTTTTTGTTAGTTTTAAGAATTTGTAGTTTATAAATTAATCGTTTCCTTCAGTTACTTGCCTTGCCGATAGTTTTAAGTCTTGTACATAAACAGATAGGTTTTATTGTAGAACAATGAGAAAATAAATTAGTTTTGACCCACTTGATCTAGCCAAAAATTGTGGGATTCTCTTTGTCAAACCATATCCGATCTTGGAGCAACCAGGACACTGCTGGTGGAAAATCAAGCTGTATAAAACAGGCGAATTTAACTTGAAAGGAACGTATTAAGATAAATAATTTGAATGAGATTTACAATTAAAATAGATTAAAACATTTTATATGGTAATTTATTTCAGAATTTATTAGTGGCATTATTATTTGGATTTAAAACAGTCCATACAAGATTATGATTTGTAACACAATTCTTCATATTCAAATATCATTTGTTTTTTATTCTTAACTTTCAAGAATTCGGTTAGAATTACAATTTAATGTAGTAATTGCAGTAATTTAAAAGTTGCAGTAAGTTAATCTTAAAAGATGCAGTAATTTAAGCTCTAACTGGCGAAACAAAATCCTTTGGTACTTCGGGAATCAAAACTACTAACTGCTTAAACATTATTGTATTAAATTTTAGCTATTAACTAAAAACTTCTCACATGTCCTGACCAAATGTTATAGCTTTCTTTTTAAATATGCAAATAAAATATTTAATGATTCTACTTATAATTAGAAAAGTGCGAAAAGTTATTATTACTGATTTACCGGTAGTTAAAAGAAAATCGATCCCACACTTTTTTCGTAATGTTTAGGTACTTTAGTCATTATGAGCTGTAAATGAAAATGCAAATAAGTGTTATAAAAGAAAAGTAAAAACAGGAATCCTCACCTTTTACTTGAAATGTGTCTAACTCTTCTAATTTAACTTATCCTAAGAATTGCTTTATTAAACTGATTGAAAGAATTCCTTTATCCATAAAAGTAACTTTAAATTGTCCAAAAAAGTGTATATGATATTTGATCAGTTATTGCCAATTGTATGAAATAATAACATATGAAATAATAAATTAATGCCTTAGAAAACAACCACTTTCAAGAAAAATTCGTCTTTTTTTTTTTTTTTTTTTTTTTTTTGAGGGAGAGGCGGAAAAATGCATTACGCACACAGGTGGCCAGCCTGTAGTGTGGGGCTCCCCTAAAAAACGGGTTTACCCACTAAAAAACCTCCTCTACTCTTTAGGAATCTAACCTGGAATTGTTTATCACATTACGTCAGGCTAGGCCTAAATTTGGCTTACGCCCGTCGGGCTCGCTCCTTATCCAGCCGCTCTATCAAGGGATCTGGGCCACTTCGCGGTCCAGATCGGTTTTCTTTTCCAGGAGGATGCCCCGGACGAACTGTGACAAACAATCCCAGTTGCCCTCATCCTCCAAAATCTTTTGGCAGACCGAGTCCACCGAAAATGCACCAAATATTTGTGTGGCCTCCAGGCGGGGCCCTTCCCAACGGGGACATCGGAAGAATGTGTGTTCCGCATCGTCGGGAACACCCGGGCAATAAATGCAGTCCGGTGAACCGGTCTTTCCCATCCGGTTCAGGTACGACCGAAAATAGCCGTGACCTGTCAAAAATTGGGTCAGGTAGTAGTCCACCTCCCCATGCCGCCGTTCCACCCATGGTTGGACCTGCTTGATAAGTCGCGCAGTCCATCGTCCTCGGGTGTCGTGCTCCCAGCTGTGTTGCCACTGCTGGAAGGTTCGGGAGCGCTCTTCTGTTCTTGCCGTGTCCTTGCCGATCTCGCCTTGTCTCTGATAAATCGCTTTCCTCTCCCCTGCCAAGAGCTTGACAGGGATGACTCCGGCGACCACCAGGACGGCAGGCTCGGACACTGTCCGGTAGGCGGAACACACCCTGAGCGCGGCTTGACGCTGAACCCGGGCGAGTCGCAGCCTGTAGCACTCCTTATCTAGAGCGCCTGCCCACACCTCTGCCCCGTAAAGGAGCACGGACTGGACCGCGGACATCAACAGACGTCTTCTGCTGGATCGGGGACCCCCGACATTGGCCATCAGCCTACTAAGGTGAGTAACTACCTTAGCGGCCTTGTCCGCCGTACGGAAGATCTGATCCCTCCAGCTTAACTTGGTGTCCACCATAACCCCAAGGTATTTGGCGGCACGAGTTGATGTGACCACCTCCCTTCCCACTCTAAACGGGACGACGGTGTCGATCCTCTTCTTCGTGAGAATCACGATCTCCGTCTTACTAAGAGCAAGCGAGAGACCGTGATCGGACATCCAGTTGTTGACAACCCGCATAACTCGGTTCAACTTTAGTTGGGCCAGCTCAACGTTGCGTGCAGCAATGAGAGCTGCGACGTCATCGGCGTACCCAACCAAAGTGGTTTCCTCAGGCATCTCGGACCTCAGGAGGCTGTCATAGGCAACGTTCCAGAGATCCGGGCCGAGTATTGAACCTTGTGCGGCACCAGAAGTGACTTCCATCGTCCGCGTTCCGTCCCTTGTGTCATAGATCAGGCTTCGAGAGCGTAGATAATCCTCGATGAGCCGCAACAGATATGCAGGAATACGAAAGGTGTTGCGAAGCGCATCCAACATATCGACCCACCTCGCCGAGTTGAAGGCATTCTTGACATCAAGCGTAACAAGAAGCACTACTCGGCGGGAGAAATGGTTGTGGCTCTCGGCTCTCTCCACAGCTCTCTGAACTTCGGTGACAGCGTCGATCGTTGACCGTCCCTTTCTGAAGCCGTACTGACGGGGGCATAAGTCCCCGGCAGCTTCCACGGCAGAAGTCAGGCGGGAACGGATCAGCTTCTCGAACAGCTTCCCAGCCGTGTCCAACATGCAGAGAGGCCTGTGGGACGACGGCAGTTCGGGATCACCTTTGCCCTTGCTGATCAGTACAAGCCTGGCTGTTTTCCAGGGAGCCGGAAACACCCCTTCTACCAAACAGGCATTGTACATTCTCAACAACAAGTCAGCGTTGATTGAAAATACTTTCTTTAAAGCCTCACTGGGAATCCCGTCCGGGCCAGGAGCCTTGTTGCTCTTCAGGGAGAGAACGGAGGTTTCCAGCTCCTCGAAAGTGAAGAGTGGAACGTCCTCTACCCGTCCGAAGTCAACCGGCGGTCGCTGTGGATGTTCAGGAAACAACGCAGCGACGATCCTCCCCATGGTGGCGCCCTCCATGATGGAAGGTGGAGAGCGGGCGCCAAGTTTCTGTGTTACAAGTTTGTAACCCAGGCCCCACGGGTCAAAGTCAACGTCGTCACGAAGTCTCCTCCAGCTATTCGCCTTGCTCCTGTTTATCGCCTGGCGGAGAGATTTTCTCGCAGCTTTATAGGCCTCCGACTTACGAACTCTTTCTGCGGGAATTCTCGCTCTTGTGGCGGCTCGTCTAGTTCTTAAACATGTTCTTCTGAGTTCCGCAATCTCTTCAGTCCACCAGTAAACGGGTTGTTTGTCGCGTCGGGGTTTCCTTCGCGGCATAGACTGGTCGCAGGCTGAGACGATCAGTTCCATCGTGGATGTTACTAGTGCCTCGGCCCCAGCCTCACCAGGATTCCCCTGCGCTCCCCGAGAGATGACTTCGGTGAACTTGACCACGTCCAGTTTGTTGGTGTTCCACCGGCGTGGCCCTTCCCGAGATGCGGAAACTCGACGATTTGCCTGATCATGCAGGTCAAAAACGATGTATTGGTGGTCGCTACCCGTGTAGTCCTCCACAACCCTCCAGCCTGAGATCCTCGGAAGGAGCGACTCAGACGCAAAGGTGACGTCGGGGATCGTGCCTCTCTGCCCGGGGCGCCGAAAAGTAGGTGTGTCGCCCTGGTTGAGGACGACAAGACCGGCCCTGGCGATGAAATCCAGGATGTATTTCCCCCGGGAGCTGGTAGAGGGCATTCCCCACTCGACGGCCCTGGCGTTGAAATCGCCACCAACGACGACATGCCCGGTGGTGCCAAGAACGCACTCCTCTAGGCTATCTATCTTGTCGCGGAAGTCCTGGACGGCCTCGTTGGGTGTGAGGTAGCAACTGAAGATAGTCACGTCCCTACACCGAACCCAGACGAATCCTCGGCCGCGCCCGTGACTCCGCACCAAAACATCTCGTGTATTACGTGCCCAAAATGCAGCAGTACCGAGGCTGTCCGAGATCCAAATGTTTGGGTCTCTGTCCCGATACTGTTCACTGATAAGGAGCGCGTCAGCACCAAGTTCTCGGGCGAGCTGATCTAGAAGGTTATCAGCTCCCCAGGATCTATGAAGGTTGGCCTGGAGGATGCGAATTACCGGCCGCTGCCTTTTGCCTGTTCAAGTGCGGCTCTGAAGGCACCGCACTGACCAGACCCGGGTAAGTGACCGAGGGCACTGGAGCCTGAATCCTTGCAGAGGAAGCAGGAGGGGCTCGAGGAACATTCCTTACGTTTGTGGCCTTGGCTTCCACACTGGAAGCAGTTGGCACTCCTGTCGGGCCCTTTACAGTTTCGGGAGGAGTGGCCGAAACCGAGACAGCGGAAGCATCTCGAAACTACCACCCTCCGTTTGAGCCTGCAACTAACCCAACCAACTCTGAGGTGCTGAAGGCTAAGCAGCTTATTGGCGTGCTTTTCGCTCATCTCAGCAACAGCCATCCGGAGTTGACTTCGGTTAGGCTTTGTCAGCCATACCCTCACTCCATCGGCCGGTATCTCCGGGAGTGCCACCTGGATCGCACGGGTCACCTCATCTTCGGTGGAGAGGACATCAAGGTCCCGAATCTCGACCGAACACTTCGGTTCTAGGGCCTTGATGGAGCCTTTGTCCCCAAGTGCAGTCTTGAGGGAAGCGGCAAAACCGATCTTGTCACTCGACTTCCCCAGTTCGAGGAGGACATCCCCGTTCTGGGTTCGCCGAATAGACTTGATAACGGTGTCGGTCTCTTCCGGTTTGGCCTGCGATCTAATCTGACCCAGAACATCGGCAAAAGATCGCCCCCCTAAGGGCTTGATCAAGATTGCCTCCGTCCTGGGCTTCTTAGGCCTGGGTTGTTTAGGCTTTCTGACAGACTTGCCAGAGGCCTCCCCAACCGGGTTTGAGACTTGCGTCCGCTCCACCCTCGACGCACTTTTCGAAGCTGCCTCCGCTTGCTTCTGCCTCCTCCTTTCTTTCTTAGACAGGCGCGTCTTCCAGCCCCCCAAAGGTGTCGAGGCAGAGTTTGCTGCCAAGGCAGGATTAGCCGCCGGAGCAGGAACCTCTGCAGGAGTAGCCGCTGGAATCACGGCAGCGCCCGGGGCGGATTCAGTAGCCTGGACAGGAGATGTCTGCGATGCCGCAGTGACAAAAACCGGTCTCGGCACTGAGTCCACCTCAATAAGCTCAGGGCTTCCCGGCGAAGAACCGCTCTGCCTCTTCTTTCGCTTTCTGGCTTGAGTCTGGGACTCAGCCAGATGAGCTTGAGGTGAAGCAGAGATGACTCGGTTCGTGACATCGCGCTCCTGCTTCACTGCCTTTAGCCTGATTTTCCGGCATTCCTCGATTTCTTCTAGAGCATCTTCGAGTTTCGGGATCCCCTCTTTTATCGCCTTGTTTATGTTCTTTTGAATTAGGAGGACCTTGGCCATCTCCTTCAAAAGAACTTTCATCTTCTTCAGACATGAGTCTTCCTCCTCGTGGGCGTCGTCCTGCTGCTGCCGAAGCATTTGCAGCTCGAATGCCGCACGAAGAGGGCTCTTCCTGGGAGGGATTCCTTGCATCCTGGCTAGAGGTGTTACCGGCTCGGTCACACCCATACCCAGATCAACCTCATCTTTCTCCTTTCCGGTTACGGCCGATGATCCAGCGACACCAGCAGCCTTGAACGGGGCCGGCGGAGGGGAGGTTTTAATTCCAACCGTCGGCGTCCCAGTCTTTGAGGTCGGAGACCTCTGCACAAGTGAGCTGCGCCTAAAAGCAGCCTGTTCGTTCTCCTTTCCAAGATTCGTGTTTTGCAGTTGACAATCCATACTGTTTTGTAACACCAGCGCATCGTGCGGCAAGAGGCGGCCCTTCATCGGCCGGGAGCGGGTACACCCTCGGAGGTCTACCCCCCGTAGGAGATAAGACACCCCTACCCCGGGACTCCGGGGCCCAAACCTCCGTTTGCCCAGCACCGATACACAAAATGTGCCGGACGTGCTGGGGGTCGCACCGTGGCAATGCAGAGTCCGATCCCTGCATCCATGCCGCACTCCCTGACTAAGGTCCGAAGCGGCTGGCTTCTGACGACACACTGGAGGAGACCATCGGCAGTGCGAGGCACACATCAGTCCCTGCAACACAACAGGGACACTCCCAGGACCCCCCAGCATGCGCCGGTCGAAAGAAGGTGGAAAGACACCCTTGATTCGGGGTCGAAAACAAGAAGGTGAGCAAGGTTAGCTCAGGAAAGAATAAAGACGGTGAGCTAAGACCTGAAAGATGAGAAGAAAGGCCTTAGCTCGGGAAGAACTGTGAGGAGGGTCTCACAGCTTGGCTCAGGTACCTCGGGGTCGCCAAGAAACACCCGTACAGTGGAAAGCCCACTGCCCCTGAGGGTAAGAAAAATTCGTCTTAAGATATGGTAAAATTATGTTAATTTGTTTGCTTGTCTCCGCGAATAACATAACCACGCTAATGGGATTTTAATGTATAAATTGCTATTTGAAATTAAAATATATTATTAATACAATACTTTTTTACTTTGGAGATAATCCTTGTATACAAAAAATATTTATTTTAAAATTTCTAAGTACTTTCCAAACTGCATCATATTCCATGAAATACTATTTGATTTAAAACTTAAATAACGCACAAGTTTTTTATGTTCAGTTTTTTATATTTTATACGGAAATATAAAACAAGCGAGTTTCATGTCTGTAGTTTTTATGAGTCTCTTCAAAGATGTTTTAAAAATTTCCAAGTAAATATTAAGTAGTTAGTCTTTCATTGAATAAACCACGAAAATCTTGTGATAGGATCTCCTCTTATTAAGGATGTGTGTTTTATGAGTAAAATAAAGAAAAATATTAACTTTTTATTTCAACTTATTAATTGACCTTATTTTTGTAGACTGTTAAACCTTAAATATTATAACTGATCCCTACGGAAAGAATATAATTTTTTTAATACCCATTATTTATTGCAACGAAACTCTATGAAGGCTCATTTACTACAAGCAAGGTTAAGCGCTTTGACGTCCCAAGGGTTTTGTTGGCTTAGTCCTCATACGTTATTCATTAAGTTCTTATTAAATATTCCATATGACCCCTCTCACTTTGATAATAGCTTATAATTTATAAAATATAAGGAGTCATAAAATTAAAACACGCAAACTATGTATTTTAATACAATAGAACAATATTAAATATCTGAATTAATTGGTTTTAGCTCAAAAGTAAGTGTAAATCATATTTTTGGAGGTATTATTTCAAGACGAATATTTCTACTTTTTTAATTACAAAGTTTGAATCTTTCAAATATTGGACATATAAATAATGAATATTTCATTAAATATATATTGTAGACGATTTTGTATTGAAAATATATTATAAAATAGATTTTTGATCATTCGATGCTTTATTAAAATTTAGAACATTGTAGTCCTCTGTGTTTCTACAATGAAGTTTTTAGAAGAGTATTTCACCTTGATGATTAGATATGTCCATATTCATATTGTTTTTACATTATTAATGGAATATATTATCTGTTAGAACGTAATGTCACATCGTGATAATATTTTAATTATTAAGCCTTTTTTCCAGTATATCGATGGTTAAGCCAAATTCCAGCAAGTTGTGTTGAGTATGAGGTTGTGTCATCGTGGAATTTGGTGGTCAGCCTTAACATCTTACACTGATAAAGACATCATGAAATTGTTAAAGATATATTTAGATCACAAGAAATTAACTACCTTAAAGATAAATCAATGCTGTTTAAAATTTAATTTTTTTTATTATTTTGAAATTACATATAATATTTGTTTTTTAGCAACATCCAGTTGTAATTTTAATGTCAAAAGTAAACACTTGTTTTGGTATTCTTAATTCTAAGACTTTAATGTATATTTTATGCGTGAAACAAAATGTGTTATTTATTTTTTATTCTTTTCTTACCAAAAAACTATTGAGGTAATTTTAATTTTCGATAGTATTTAAGGCCTTAGTTCTACACTTGTGCAGTAAGCTGGTGATGTTGAATTTTAAAGATACTTACATTACAGACTTATTGATGTGATCTCTGTTTTATTGTTGTAAAACTACTTTACAACATACATGATTAAAACTAACGTGTTTCAGTGATCGTAAAGTTTTTGAATTTTAAATATAATTATCATGTTTTTCTGTGTTTTATTGCAATATAGATAATTCAAACAATATTACAAGGGAAAAGAGTAGAAGAAGTTTAGTTTAAAATAGTCTTGAGTTAGGGTCTTATAAAACAACATTAATGTTTCAAGACATCAATTAGCTGATCGGTTTTGTTACTCTAACCGCTCTATTTAATGTTTCATATCTCCTTCTGAAATTCACTTCTCACTGGCTATTCTCACTGTCATTATTGAGTCATAAAGTTCAAGGTTCAAAGTTTCAAAATCTCAAGGCTTCTCGTACGACAAATTGACAAGTGTTAGAGAAACTAGATATGTTTCCTATGGCACTTTTTTGAGAACACACATTATGGGAAGAATTAATTAATTTATTATGAGACACTTGCTTTTTTGCAAAGTCACAATTTATGTTTTTAATAAAAATATAGAATATACCACCCTACAATAAAGTCCGTTAAATGTTTAATCAAATATTGAAATGTTTTAATTAACTGTGAAACATAAAAGATGTTTTCTCTTAACTATGATTGGAATTGAAGGGGTCAGTGGATGAAGGGGGTATGTAACAAAAACCTAGTTTTGAGATATTTGGCCTCAAAGTTTTAATGTTAGAACTTTTTTATTATTGCTTGGAAATGGTTGAAATTTTAGTTTTGTACGGCTCTATGTCAAAGTTTTTGCTGCAGTAAAAATATGTTTGAAATTTATTATTTTTTATATTTTATTAATAAAGAAACATACATACCACCTTTTACCAATAAAAATTATATGAATCGCTTATTGAATTTGGAAGAAGGGGGTAAGTAGCAGTGTGGTTTAAGATAAAAAACATGCATACTGCAACACAATAAGATTTAATCAGCGTGAAAAAAAAACACTTTACATAACTATACTATCATTGAATGTTTTTAAGACTCATATTCATTGATTATGTGCTGGTACTACCAGCAATGATGAATTCAGTGTAGTGGAAGAAAGGTGTATGTATCATTAGTTTATAATTCAAGTGTATGAAGGAGGTAAGTGCACAGTAAAAGTGTAACATACCACTTTCTTCCACTACAATATTATTTATTAGTGTGCACATACCTCCTTTATCCTATTGCTATCTCCATAGCAACAGGAGTTAGAGAGCTAGGGTAAGTGAAAAAAATTGTCACATACAACCTTCATCCATGCGAAAATCCAAAAATTCACCAAAATGTTACATACCCCCTTCATCCACTGACCCCTTCAGTTGTGACTATAACACATTTTTATTTTATTTAAACTTCATTTTGCGTTCTGAATTGCAATGTCTAATAGGGCAGTTATTCATTGCTATTATGAACGATTTTTGTCCAAAAACATTACTACACTAAATCCAACAGCTTTATGTTTTATAATTAAAATTTTAAATGAAAATATACGTGTTGAATATTTGATTTGAAACAGTTCTAGAACGTGTAGGTCCCAACCCTATACGCCAGGACTGTGTCCGTTGTATCATCAATAAGTTTGATGGATTATGGTGGGCAAAAAATGTCTCATTGACTTGAAGTTCACTTTCATTCAACCCTGTATTGTTTAAGATTGAATTTGTAAGATATAAAGAATTTAAATTAATTGTTTATTATGTTTAAAACCAAATGATAATTTGTTTTGATTAAATCTAGGCAATTGTGAAATAATTTTAAAATAATGTTTTCAGACAAAAAAATTGAATATTATGAGAACACTGGTGTTTACAAAAGTAAAAGATTATTAACAAACATTATGATTAAATAATAAGGTTACGCAAAAAGATAAAATAAAAAAAAGGTGTTAAAACCTTTTTTATGCAATAGTATTATGGTTTATTTTATTGTTTTGGCTTTAAGTAAATTTTGATCGAGGTTATGAATTTCATAAAAGATATTTTTACATGCCTGATAATAAAACAGCTTGAATTAAACAATAATAGTTTTCTTCTTATTTAAAATACAATAAATATTTAATTCAAACATAAAAAAGGAAACAAATTGTTTTCTTATGATCGAGTTTGCTGCTGAATGTATTAGCAAAACTCTAACTTCCATGATTCAATGTTTCTTCTGTGTTGCCTAGAAGTGGTAGGGCCTCAAGCGGAGAGGGTTGAAACTTGATCTGAAACTTGACATAATCTGAACTATTATCATGTTATATATATTATCATGTTATATATATATATATATATATATATATATTTTTTTTTTTTTTTTTTTTTTTTGAGGGAGAGGCGGAAAAATGCATTACGCACACAGGTGGCCAGCCTGTAGTGTGGGGCTCCCCTAAAAACGGGTTTACCCACTAAAAAACCTCCTCTACTCTTTAGGAATCTAACCTGGAATTGTTTGTCACATTACGTCAGGCTAGGCCTAAATTTGGCTTACGCCCGTGGGGCTCGCTCCTTATCCAGCCGCTCGATCAAGGGATCTGGGCCACTTCGCGGTCCAGATCGGTTTTCTTTTCCAGGAGGATGCCCCGGGCGAACTGTGACAAACAATCCCAGTTGCCCTCATCTTCCAAAATATTTTGGCAGACCAAGTCCACCGAAAATGCACCAAAGATTTGTGTGGCCTCCAGGCGGGGCCCTTCCCAACGGGGACAGCGGAAGAATGTGTGTTCCGCATCGTCGGGAACACCCGGGCAATAAATGCAGTCCGGTGAACCGGTCTTTCCCATCCGGTTCAGGTACGACCGAAAATAGCCGTGACCTGTCAAAAATTGGGTCAGGTAGTAGTCCACCTCCCCATGCCGCCGTTCCACCCATGGTTGGACCTGCTTGATAAGTCGCGCAGTCCATCGTCCTCGGGTGTAGTGCTCCCAGCTGTGTTGCCACTGCTGGAAGGTTCGGGAGCGCTCTTCTGTTCTTGCCGTGTCCTTGCCGATCTCGCCTTGTCTCTGATAAATCGCTGTCCTCTCCCCTGCCAAGAGCTTGACAGGGATGACTCCGGCGACCACCAGGACGGCAGGCTCGGACACTGTCCGGTAGGCGGAACACACCCGGAGCGCAGCTTGACGCTGAACCCGGGCGAGTCGCATCCTGTAGCACTCCTTATCTAGAGCGCCTGCCCACACGTCTGCCCCGTAAAGAAGCACGGACTGGACCGCGGACATCAACAGACGTCTTCTGCTGGATCGGGGACCCCCGACATTGGCCATCAGCCTACTAAGGTAAGTCACTACCTTAGCGGCCTTGTCCGCCGTACGGAAGATCTGATCCCTCCAGCTTAACTTGGAGTCCACCATAACCCCGAGGTATTTGGCGGCACAAGTTGATGTGACCACCTCCCTTCCCACTCGGAGTGGGACGACGGTGTCGATCCTCTTCTTCGTAAGAATCACGATCTCCGTCTTACTGAGAGCAAGTGAGAGACCGTGATCGGACATCCAGTTGTTGACCACCCGCATAACTCGGTTCAACTTCAGTTGGGCCAGCTCAACGTTGCGTGCAGCAATGAGAGCTGTGACGTCATCGGCGTACCCAACCAAAGTGGTTTCCTCAGGCATCTCGGACCTCAGGAGGCTGTCATAGGCAACGTTCCAGAGATCCGGGCCGAGTATTGAACCTTGTGTGGCACCAGAAGTGACTTCCATCGTCCGCGTTCCGTCCCTCGTGTCATAAATCAGGCTTCGAGAGCGTAGATAATCCTCGATGAGCCGCGACAGATATGCAGGAATACGAAAGGTGTTGCGAAGCGCATCCAACATATCGACCCACCTCGCCGAGTTGAAGGCATTCTTGACATCAAGCGTAACAAGAAGCACTACTCGGCGGGAGAAATGGTTGTGGCTCTCGGCTCTCTCCACAGCTCTCTGAACTTCGGTGACAGCGTCGATCGTTGACCTTCCCTTTCTGAAGCCGTACTGACGGGGGCATAAGTCCCCGGCAGCTTCCACGGCAGAAGTCAGGCGGGAACGGATCAGCTTCTTGAACAGCTTCCCAGCCGTGTCCAACATGCAGAGAGGCCTGTGGGACGACGGCAGCTCGGGATCACCTTTGCCCTTGCTGATCAGTACAAGCCTGGCTGTTTTCCAGGGAGCCGGAAACACCCCTTCTACCAAACAGGCATTGTACATTCTCAACAACAAGTCAGCGTTGATTGAAAATACTTTCTTTAAAGCCTCACTGGGAATCCCATCCGGGCCAGGAGCCTTGTTGCTCTTCAGGGAGAGAACGGAGGTTTCCAGCTCCTCGAAAGTGAAAAGTGGAACGTCCTCTACCCGTCCGAAGTCAACCGGCGGTCGCTGTGGATGTTCAGGAAACAACGCAGCGACGATCCTCCCCATGGTGGCGCCCTCCATGATGGAAGGTGGAGAGCGGGCGCCGAGTTTCTGTGTTACAAGTTTGTAACCCAGGCCCCACGGGTCGGAATCAACGTCGTCACGAAGTCTCCTCCAGCTATTCGCCTTGCTCCTGTTGATCGCCTGGCGGAGAGATTTTCTCGCAGCTTTATAGGCCTCCGACTTACGAACTCTGTCTGCAGGAATTCTCGCTCTAGTGGCGGCTCGTCTAGTTCTTAAACATGTTCTTCTGAGTTCCGCAATCTCTTCAGTCCACCAGGAAACGGGTTGTTTGTCGCGTCGGGGTTTCCTTCGCGGCATAGACTGGTCGCAGGCCGAGACGATAAGTTCCATCGTGGATGTTACTAGTGCCTCGGCTCCAGCCTCACCAGGATTCCCATGCGCTCCCCGAGAGATGACTTCGGTGAACTTGACCACGTCCAGTTTGTTGGTGTTCCACCGGCGTGGCCCTTCCCGAGATGCGGAAACTCGACGATTTGCCTGATCATGCAGGTCAAACACGATGTATTGGTGGTCGCTACCCGTGTAGTCCTCCACAACCCTCCAGCCAGAGATCCTCGGAAGGAGCGACTCAGACGCAAAGGTGACGTCAGGGATCGTGCCTCTCTGCCCGGGGCGCCGAAAAGTAGGTGTGTCGCCCTGGTTGAGGACGACAAGACCGGCCCTGGCGATGAAATCCAGGATGTATTTCCCCCGGGAGCTGGTAGAGGGCATTCCCCACTCGACAGAACTGGCGTTGAAATCGCCACCAACGACGACATGCCCGGTGGTGCCGAGAACGCACTCCTCTAGGCTATCTATCTTGTCGCGAAAGTCCTGGACGGCCTCGTTGGGTGTGAGGTAGCAACTGAAGATAGTCACGTCCCTACACCGAACCCAGACGAATCCTCGGCCGCGCCCGTGACTCCGCACCAAGACATCCTATGTATTACGCACCCAAAATCATGTTATATTTGCTTCAACTTATAGTATAGTATTAAGGTACCAAGATGTAGTAAGTTTGAATAACTTAAAATACAATAACTTCTAACAATAAATAATTAAGTAGTCCTACAGAAATGAAAGTAATAGATAAACATATATGAGTACAGTCAACCTTTTTTGGAACATGAACTTAATTAATTCGTACATTCTACTCATCCTTGAAATTACTCTCTCCATGTTAATTTAAGTTTCCGGTAGTTGACCCAAACTTGTTAACATTCAAAGTTCAGATGAGGTTTGCAAGGTGTTGAGCAAATTCACTTGAAACAATTTTTAAAACAATTTGTTTGATACATTAGGATTCTCGGTTATAAATACTCGTGGTAAATATTTTTTCACATTATATCAGTATAAAAGAGTTTTATGTTTTTACTCTCATTTGAATCCAAAGTAGTTTACATTACATCAATTAAAATTACATGACATAGACTGAACATTAGTAACTTTTTTATAATACTAGCTCTATCAGGCAGGCTGCGTTATGTTCTTTCAAATACCAGTGTTAATATTGAAAATTCTCACGAATTTTATTTTAACCTCAATAATATTCAAAAATATTTCAATTAAATACTTATTTAATCAGTTCAAATATTGAAAGTCCTAACAAATTGGTAGAAAATCAAATACATAAAACGTTAAATAGCTTTTCAATAATAACAGCAGGTAATTACTAGAAACAATATTGGAAATATGCTATTAATTTATTTACATTCGAGTCGATTTGTAACGAAATTTCCCTTTGTACTGTGATAGTAGACTACTATCATATGAAATATTTTTATCTCCATCAATTTCAAATTGTTATCTTTTATTTTTTGTTAAATTAAACTTTATCAATACACGCATTTCAACCTATTGAGGGTAGTAAAGATTTATTAAGCCGTTTGATGAATGCATGTGACTGTTCTTGGGTCATGTTCACGATATTTTAACTGAAAAATATAAAAATGTACTCGTAAAATATACTGACTTTCAAGCAAAAACAATCCCTATTGTATACAGGGTTATATTTTATTTTATAGGGAACACGTTTGAAATCTTTATGACTAATGATAAAAGTGAGGTTACATAACTCGAAAGGTTTTCACCGTGAGTAGGCGTACTTAAAATAAAGCTAGTCTACGATGGTTTTACTCACGTAAAATTGTCTTAAGATATCAAATGATCTTTGTTATGCACAATATGTTTCTTAGCAACAAATAAAAAAAGATAAATAAGTTTTCTGATATTTCATACAAAAACTTTTTTATCATTAGTAAAACATAATTCTTTTAAAATAAGAAGTATCCTATGTTACTTCTGATACCTCCCAGAATATGTGTCCAAAGTTTCATGATGATTCGTCGAGTAGTTTTCCGTGAAAGCGTAACAAACATGCACGCCTTCACATTTATAATATTAGTAAAGATTAGTAGGGATTTCTTACGTCTGGAGGGTTATAAATCTTTATCATTTTCAATACAAAAATAAATTCTGTGAGCCGAGACGGATGGGGGTAACAATTCCATGCCAGGTGCCTGCTGATGCGTAGCGTTGACACTGAAATGTGGTCCGGTGTTTTATTGCGTTGACAAATTGTTTTGTTTTGTGTTTCCATGATAAAAAACCTTCCAGCAGAGATAGATACAAAAACTATTATTCTTAATCAACATCCCTCCTAATAATTCAATGATCACAAAAGAATCCACGAGTAGCTATTTTTTAGGAATTCAATGAAATGGCTTTTTTCAGTTTAATGTTTTTCAAGAAAAATCTGTTAGTGAATCACGAGAACTGGTCCATCTTATTCATATCTTCTAGTTCTCTTTTAATGAAAATATCAATAACTTTTTCCAAGTAAATTAAGAATATTAAAAATTTAAAAATATGAAAAATTTTATGTTACATCTACGTTTTTAATAATTCTACAGAAACAAATCAAGGAATCAAAAGAGGAGTTGATTGAGACTCTGGCCGAGGAGTGGGCATTTTGCCATTTAATCATCACTTCCCAAGATGGATTTCCAATACTGGGAGGAACTTAAACCTGCACGCCTACTTTAGAAGATATCTTTAACATTAGAGATAAACGTAATACTTTTATTTAAAATCGTATTTTTTGTTTAAAAAGAAAAACGTTTTATTACTAAACTACAATCTTACATCATTGTAAGAATATAAAAATATAATTAGACAAAATAACTGACAACAGTTCCTGTCAACAATGTGTCTACGTTATGGACAGACGTTCCAATCTATGACTTTTTTCCACTCGATGTCTGGCAAACTTCTTACAATGGAACTAAAATATAAAAAAATTAAACTTTTGCCAAATTTATTACGATTATAAAAGTTTAAATATGAACGTTGACTGATGTATTTTTTTATTCATAAGTTTATATACAATAACGATTGTTTTATTTTTTTACTCAAGGAAGTCTAAGTTATACTTTAAAAATGTTATTTCATTTACAAAGTTCGTATGTTATTATGGTTTGGAACAAATGTTTATCTTTAAAATTACTTTATCAAAAACTAATGAAAAATATAAAAATTTCATATAAGACTTGATTAGAAACTTTATGATGAACTGAATTATTAGAACCAGATGTTAAAATTGAGGTTACAATTTTAAACGTCGTCATATGGAGAATATTTTAATACTTCCCTTTGGGGACAAAGGACTCCACTGGGTCTCGGCCGCTTCTGACTCAAAGTTGTTTGTAGACTGCTTAAAAATATGTTACCATATTATTTATTTGTAAGTTATTTTGGTAAACATTTTATTTAAGACGTAAAACATAATTATATGATAACTTTACTGAAGCAATGAGCAGAAAAAATAACTTATTATGAAAACCATCATAAATAATTCATGTCGTCATCTGCATTTAATCACTGTTGGATATATTAATGAAACTTAGTTACTCAGGTATGTTAATGACAGTTTATTTGGTTGGATATAAAAAGCATGTTATACTTTGTTAAGGCAAGGATTGATAAACATATTTTAAAATTGAACAATAAATATTTTAATTAACTCATTCAATTATAATGATATTTTCCTAATAGTCCAGGCAACGAAGACAAAATAGGGGAAAAAATTCATGTAGAAGCCAAATTTGGTACAGTTGTAGGGGAAGGTTTCTTAAACAACATACTAAAAGTACTGACCCATAGGGGTGGAGCTAAAATGATGGGATGATGGGATGGCCCACGTGGAGTCAGAAATAAATCTTTCGTCGATCAATGGCTTTATGTCTATCAAATTAAAGCTCTTAAGTAGTAGAATTTAATGCCGCAAACCCCATCTCAAAAAGTTGTCTGAGTCGAAAACGGCAGCCTGTCAAACTTTGAATAAAAATCAAATTTTAACCTAAACGCTTAAAAATGTAATAATTTTCGAAATACATGACCTTTCGAGGTGCGGTTTGCGGCAAACGTTTGCTTTTACAATTAACTTTGAAAATTTGGATAGCTTGTCATAAGCCTATCATATTACCCTTGAACCATCCTCTACATGAACGTCCCAAAGAGGAAGTTAAAAAAAAGTTTCTTAGTCTATAGCCATGCTATACATAATTTTAAAATTCTTAGTAAGGAGAGTATATAGCCGAAAACCAGACCTCAAAAGGTCAAATATGTCGGAAGTTATTGCATTTCAAAGTTTTGATAATATAATTTTATTCTAATTTTTGAACGCCTGCCATTTTACTCCTGACAGTTATATTGAGGTCAGGTTTAAGGCATTGTTTTCTACATTTAAAGACCTTTAATTTGATATATATAACTTAAAATGATATATATATATCGAATAACATAACATAACGAATAACGAATAACATTTGATATATATATCGAGTTCCCTCCAAACTGTAGGGGAAAATCATCGGTACCCCACCCGACATGGTGCTAATCTCCTCCCTGCCCAAATTCACCTATCCTTATCTGAAAGAGAGGCGCTTCATTCCGGCATAAAATTTTACAATAATCTCCCTAGTAATTTGAGAGGTTGCAAAAGTTTTGTTACATTTAAAAATAAGACTAAACAATTTCTTATAAATAAAGAGCTTTACACTGTTAATGAATTCCTGTCTGCTTTAATAAATATTTTTAATTTTGTATTGTATGATCCATTTTAGTTTATTTTTTCATTTGTAAATAATTTTTTATACATAAATTTTGTAAAATTGACGACTGAGATATGCAATATTGTTAATTGTATCTATTCAGAAAATAAATGACTATGACTATGACTATGACTATAAACCTTCTGGAATGTATTTCAATTTAGTATGCTTAATATAAAATTTTAATGTAACTCCTTATGGGACCTTTAGAGCCCCCCCACCCCTTTAGCTCCACCCCTATGGGTCAGTACTTTTAGTATGTTGTTTAAGAAACCTTCCCCTACAACTGTACCTAATTTGGCTTCTACATGAATTTTTTCCCCTATTGGGTCATTTTTTGTCTTCGTTGCCTGGACTATAACGATTGCAAAGAATTATCTTTTTTGACACTGGTGCTATGGTCCCACGGTGGAAATTATTTTATATCACAGCTCCTTTAGCTGTAATTGTTCCCACAAGATCTGTTGATCTGTCTTCACCCCGGCCAACTGCGAGTGCTGACCAACAGTTGGAACTCAACCAACTGGCGATAAATTGATTGCATGACTTCAGCGTCTCTTTAATCTTATATGGATTTTAAAACGGCATTTGGTAAACATATTTTAAATTATACTCGTTTTTGTCCTAATTCAATAAAAAAGACTAAAAATATTTATTATTAAATTTAAATTCCAATGCAGTTAGCATCTGCTTCTGACTATATCGTTTAAAGTTTTTCACTACCTCTTGTTCTCTCAACATTGAAAATAACAATGATAGTCTAGTAAAATTAGCTAAGAAAAATAGCTGAACCCGGAAGTAATTGCAAACTAATATATTTCGACCGAATTTATGTAAAATTACCTGAGAAAACGATGGTGAAAAGTCTACCACTCTTCAACGCTGGTCTCGCCTGCTATAGCCATCATTTTCAAAATGGCGGCTGTAGTTTTATAAGTTTTGCTGAATATCTTTTTGGACTGTTAAAAACAGCTAGATTTTGTAAAATAGTTTACTTTATATAATACAAATTTGCACATTTTTACATTTAATATGTATTGGTTATTATTTTAAATAAGGGTGATATTGCTCTTTAAAGCTACTTTCAATTGTTTGCTTTTCGGTGGATTTCTTTTGTTGGGAAAACCATATTACTGTGGTGCCAAAGGTTAGATAAAAGCCTTTAACCGTGTTAACTTATTACTAAAAGGTCCCCAGATAAAAAAAAAAAAAAAAAAAAAAAAAAAAAAAAAAAAAAAAACACCATTCATTTAAATTTTTATATCCGCATATATAAAAAATATGTACTTAAATTCCGTGAATCCGGTAAACCTGTTAACGAAAGTTAAAATTTTTATCAAACTTGACATGAAGGAGTGGGCCTAGGTCTATTTCCATTAGTTATGTCGATTGGGGTTATCAGACTATGGGAAAAGGGTGATATACAGGTTGAAATTTGTATGAAATAAGATTAAACCCCGATTTTTTGCAGATTTTCGACACATTTTAACCAGTATATCACCCTTTACCCATTGTCTGATAATCCCAATCGACATAACTAATGGAAATAGACCTAGTATCACACCTTCATGTCAAGATGTTTGATAAAAATCGGACATTTCGTTAACAGGTTTACCGGCTTCACGGAAATTTAAGTAAATATTTATATATGTATGCAGATATGAAAATTTTAATGAATAGTGTTTTTGTATCTAAATACCCTGTAGTAAAAATGTGACACGGTTAAATGCTTATATTTAACCTTTGGCACCTTAGTAATATGGTTTTCCAACAAACAAAATTCACGTAAAGCAAACAATTGAAATTAGTTTTAAAAAGCAATATTACCCTTATTAAATATAACAACCAATAAATATTATACAGGGTGTTCGGAAAAAACGTTTCAGGAATTCAGGAGGTTATTGCCCACATCAAAATAAGCAAAAAAGTTTCCATAAACATATGTCCTAAAATGCTTCGTTAACCCGCTAGCCGCCATTTTGTTTTTTACGCTAAATAATTTTTATTTCCGTAATGAATCATTGCATTAAATTAATATTTGGCATGCACCTTCATCATAGCAATACCCATTTTGAAGAAAAATTTTATTTTTTTCCAATGTGTTTTTTCAAAATGGCGGCCATTTTAAAATTTTAAACTAAATATCTCAAAACCGGTAAATTTTATGGAAATTTTGTCAGACATTAAAAAGTTGACGAATTTAATTATCTAACTAATGGTACCAAGTTTGTAAGGATCTGACAACAAAGAACGGAGTTATTAAGATTTATCTGCATAAAAACATTGATTTTTCATTGTGATCAATGCAAGTTAAGGTAATTTTAATTAAAAAATCTCAATAACTCCGTTATTTGTTGTCAGATCCTTACAAACTTGGTACCATTGGTTAGATAATTAAATTCGTCAACTTTTTTGTGTCTAATAAAATTTTTATAAAATTTACCGATTTTGAGATATTTTAGTTTAAAATTTTTAAATGGCCGCCATTTTGAAAATACTCATTGGAAAAAAATAATCTATTTCTTGAAAATGGGCATTGCTATGATGAAGGTGCATGCCAAATATTAACTTGATACAATGATCTATTACTGAAATAAAAATTATTTTGTGTAAAAAACAAAATGGCGGCTAGTGGGTTAACGAGGCATTTTAGTACATATGTTTAAAAGAACTTTTTTGCTTATTTTGATGTGGGCAATAACCTCCTGAATTCCTGAAACGTTTTTTCCGAACACCCTGTATATCAAAATGTTCAAAAGTTTGCTTTCTAAAGTTTACCACTTTACATAATTTAGCTGTCTTCAACAGTTCAAAAGATATTCAGAAAAACTTATAAAACCGCAGCCGCCATTTTGAAAAAAATTGGCCATAGCAGGCGAGCTATGATTCCCCGGTACTGTACGTCGGAGAGTGGTAGACTTTCGTTTTTCTCATGTAATTTTACTTAAGAATCGGTCAAAATACATAAGTTTGCAATTACTTCCGGGTTGAACCATAGTTTGACTAGACTAATATGGTACATACTCCTTCTTATATTCTGTAGATTAAAATTTAAGGGCATTTTCATTATAAAAAAATACCATAATTGCTTATATGTTTATTTCTATATTTTATCCATTCACGTGTAAAGTTTAATACAAGAAAAAATGTTGCAGTCAACATAGCACAGAATATTTTTTGCCGTAAATAAGTAATAAAAAGTCAAATTATATCAAAGTTAACGAAGTAAAACTTTTAATATTTAGTTATTTTAATATATTAAAGTCAAGTAATGTCTAGTTTTTTTTTTTTTTTTTTTTTTTTTTTTTTATTATTTATTTAAAGTACAAATAAATCTTAGCGTTGAATAATATTTTAAATGTTAAAGGAGTTTTTAATATATTAAAAAATAGTTCATTTAAAAGTTATTTGAAATTATTTTCACATTTTGACTTTGTCTTACATAACTTTTAAGTACGCCACTGATGGACGAGTTGTGAATGTGTCAGTAGTAGCACAGATAAAAGAACCGTAGATGGTTATTTTATCCGTGGTAGAAGATATGAGCTCTTTACACATAACTGAAGTTCAAGTGGCTTAGGACACTTAGAATAGTTGTGTCACTACAATGATTGAAATTAAATCATATGAGGGTTGAGGGTTGGTGTTCTAATCCCATAACAGGTAATTGAATTAAGTTGTGTTCGGTTTTATTTAGGATTTTTATCTGTTTGTTAGGCAAACTGAATTACGCTCTAAACTTTTATAGTCATATAAAATTTTTTTTGTATTATAGAGGTATAAAATCTTTTACTTGATTAAGTTTTTGTTTCATATCAAATTTAGATAACTTTTTAATAAATTATTTACCGTTTGAAACATAATTGAAAGTTAACTTCTTGTCAAAATAATAAAATTTGTCAATATCAATTTAAAATAAAATATTAACTATTTAATTTTAATTATATACTAATGAAGCATTCTCCGCTATTTTATTGTTTAGAAGGGAGGGAGAGTGTTTAGATTTTCAATACGGCCCAAATATGCTGATAGAATTTTTAAGTCATAACTATAAAATGACATTATGGCTTAGTGATTATTCATATAGGCGTGATTCGTCCACTGTCATGGTTGATGTAGTAATGAAAAAATTAACTCTTTTACTAACTTTCCATTTCCACATTCAATTTTATCTTTTATGGACAAATAATATGAATATTTAAACCTATTTTTCCGACCCCCTATTACAATACCTATTAATAGAACGGTAACATATTCGTCCAAATAGGGTGCGTCTAAACTGTTAGTTCTCGGTTCTGGCTGTTTGCTGATTTGTTTACGATGTAAACTCAAAATAAAAAATAAAAAAACCATTAAAAATCCCTCTATTTTGAATAATGCATGCAACTTTAACTAAAATTTAAAAAAATAACTCATAATTTTTGCAATATTTTTCTGGAATTCTCACCTAGTCTGGTTTTAGGAAAGGTTACCCGTGAAACTAATAACATTTATTAGTTTTATTTTCTAGAGTTTAAGAAAAAGTTGAGTTTGCAAAATGTGGGTTTTCTGAAAAAGTTAACCCATCTTAAAATTTGAGTAACCTAAATTTGTATCAATAATAGGGGATAAACAGTTTAGCTAACTATTAAATAAATGTCTGTGTATGGTTCTAAAAATCAAGATGGATTAGATACAGCGAATATTATGAGATGAAAAGTGAAGAATCGTTTCCAATCGGTCATACATATTCGAGAGCTGAAGATTTTCCAATTCAGAGATGAACACCTTCCTGAGAAATGCGGATTTTCAATCACGAAATGGAATCACTATACAGCGACACATTTAATGAAATATTATTTGTTGGATATACTTCCAATAGCTTATAATGTAAAAAATATCTATAACATTTCAAAATACTTATTAAAATTAATAGCATTATTTATAGACATAATTCTAATGGGTTTCACAAAAGTTCTGGAACTGTCTTTTAGTGTTTGCTATTTGTCAAAATTAATAAAAATTCGTTTGATAACTATTTTGCATTACTATTATTTTTTAGGCTTATATGGGTCATTTCACACTTCGAGGGGATAGCTCACTGAGGAAATCAATTAAAACATTACATATTTTGCATGTGTACAGGTTCAAATTCACAATAAATTAATGGTAAAAAGGGTATTACGTTTCTTTAAAGAACAATAGGGTGAAAAAAATTACTTTCCAGACTTCTACTAAAATGGTAAAATGACTTCCACTGAAAACATACAGTACTGCCAAAATTTGCAATTGCAATAGCTTTCATACGCATAAGACCTTTTTAGGTCGGACTTAAGGTCGGAGTTAAACTATTTATATGAATTTAAAATCATTAAAATCTTGTATAGTATAAGGAAAGCCAGTGAATTTTTTCATAGACTACCGTTGACGACATCCCATAGAATTAAATCATATAGAAAATTTCATTATCCAACGTCAATCATAATTTCGAAAAAGTTTTATTAGTAAAATATTACTTATATGACAAATTGTCTAAATTATTTATGAAAATGGTTTATACTACAATATCTTTTCATAGTATAAAGATCTTACAATCCATATTTATACTTTATGCATTTCAAACTAGGGACCTCTAACTGTGTTTAAAAACAAACAGATACATAGTATATGAATCTAATTGATACTGCCAAGTGTTTGGTACTAAAGGTTGGAGTTTCAATTTAAAAACTTTTCAATGTTCAAGATTGGCGATAAAAATATATTACTATTAAAGCACAAATAAAACCATTATGATGGAAAATCCACTTAAAGTATGGTAAGCATTGCACATTCCGTTACAATAAATTTGTTATAAAAAACCCGCATTTCTTTAATATTTACATCGTTTTTGGTAATTGGTCCAATATATTTTATTAATCTCAAATTATTCGTATAAAAATTACTTGAGGAATACGACATGAACCTATTACCGAACACTCACCCATTAATGTAAATTGGCAGAAAGCCTCGTTACAAGTAAAAGCTTCCTCTGCCTTTGAGTCTGTCACATGCTGCCTAAATACACACTCTCTCGTATTAGGGAAATGTTACTGTTCCACAGAGAAATTAATGAATTTGTGAATCATATTGGAAAAATAATGAATTCAGTTTATATAGTTAAAAGTAGGTTTGGACTAAAGGTTAGAATACAATACGTTGTATATATGATGAAATAATTGCTGTTCATTTATTGCAATGGTGAAACAAAACATTTAGACAACATTTATAACTGATACTAGGAAATGTAAAATTTAACATATGAAAATATGAACGAAAAGGATTTACAATGCATCTTTGAACGTTTGTAGTTTCCTCTTAAGAACACAAATGCTATATAAATAGTGATAACCAAAAAGCATTAATTTATAAAAAGTATTTGTGTAATTTTATTTAAATTATATAACATACTACTCCAAATAACAAAATTAAATAATAAATTTGTTATGATCATGGTAGAATATCATTGATTATGCATTCAATTTGTTATAGGGTACAGAGCGAAAATGGTTCAGTTAAAAATATTTTATAGTAAATATGTGAGTACAAATTAATTAAAGTTATTACCACAAATAATGTTAAAATTATTTAACTGATTTCACTTTAGTTTGCTTTATTAAGCTAAATATTTTATCATAAGGTAATACTTTTAGCGGTTTTTGTTTGAAACTATGTAAGCTTCTAATTACATGGTATTAATTGTGAAAGTGCAAAGTATAGGCCTAATTCGTTTACAAATGCCGGCTCCATTAGCATTATAATAACTAAACAAGAACGGTCTGTCTTTTTGAAAAAAAAATGTTCACACTTTCTGTACGTTTTGCTTTTTTATAATTATTAGTATCAAACGATATTTTACCTACAATAAAAATATAACTAATATCGTTGAAACCTTGATAGTGACACTATTCAGATGTTGATTTTTAGTTTAATATTGAAACTACGATGCAGTTGTAGAGATAATATATTTTTGAATAATTCCAATTATTAAAAAATATAATCTCGACCACTAAAACAATACAATATATATTTAATTATTGTAACTTTCTGGATTTGATTTAAAAGTATGTGATAAACAACTATATAGATTGCAGCTACGGAACGACAAAATTATAACAACATTCTGTGAGCAAATTATTTTTAAGTTAAACTTCAAATATTTTATTATAAATACACTCGATACTACAAGTACCATAAATAAATATTTAACAATTCTATTTCAACATAATATCGATGAGGAAGAGATTTGTGTCAGAAAGTTGTTGATGGTAGGTAATTTACAAGAGGTGCGAACAAGACAACTCCATCCGAGAGATTGAGAACCTTTCAAAATATTACGGCCTCTGTTACGGGGAGAGTGATGTAACAAATCAAAAAATTAATATTTAATTTCGTCTGAGGTATAAAAATTTGTAAAAATATCAACTTGTGTTTTCAAAGCTAAAACTGTATCAAAATAAAAAATCTTTTTGTAAACTATTTAACATTCAAAAGTAAATTATCTTTTTATGAAATGTATTGAAATGTTTCTTGTAATTTTCATGTAAATTTAAATATAATAAATTATATTGTAATTACAAGTAAAGTATATTATACTTCTGGTTGCATTGTAGTAATTACAAGTATTAGAAATAAGTAAAATGTTTATCTTCTGATCAAGTTTTGCTGGCAAAGGAGCCTACTTATTACGATAGGTTAACATTTTAATTTTATTTAACGTGCTGGAGATGTTAACGCAATTAAAATGAGTTACTTATATAATTTTAAGATAATCTTTTTCATAGAAATAGATTTTTAAAAACATTGTTAACACAAGTTCAGTGAATACTAAAGGAATTGCGATAGAATTTAAAGATTTTTTTTTAATTATGAATTTTAATATTTTATTTATTTATTCATTTATTTTATTTATTTGGGTCATAGTACAATTTTTACCGCTGGGGTATTTGAATTTTATTAAGATTAGGTAGTTAATTGACAAACCAAGATAACACGCATCAAAAGAGGAAGTGTTTTAACGTATTACCAATCTTAATATCAGAAGTAGGCATAAGTAATTTACAAATATACCATACACAATATTTATAGACATATACTATTTGTTACTCGGAAAAAACATAAAAATAAAAAAATAAAATTATTAAAAAATAGTAGACAAGAGTGATAATTATCGTAGAAGAACACCACGAATAAATTTAGAAAGGAAACGTTCTGTAGGTGTGCAGATCAGTAGTGTGTTTTTGCGGTTGCTGGCTCAGTTCAATGACCTCTGAGGAATGTGATGACGTCATCGCCAAGGTCAACGACCCCGATGACGTCATCGATGACGTAATCGATGACGTCATCGACAATGACGCAATCGATGACGTCATACCCATGACGTCATCAAAATGACGTCATCGATGACGTAATTGATGACGTCACCATCGATGACGTCATTTCCGTGACGTCACACCCATGACGTCACAGAAATGACATGCTGATGACGTCATCATCCATTACATCATCAAAATGACGTCACTGACACTGTTAAGGTCAAGGTCACGCCGAAACTCAAAATTTTTTGGCACTTTTGCCGTTTCTCGCACTACGCTCCGAGTTTCAGTCAGAGTCCACGTGACCTTGACGACTTGGAGCGAATTTGCGATGAGAAACAGCAAAAGTGCCAAGTCAAACTCGAGTTTGCGACATGACCTTGCTTAAACCGTCATCTACTAGTCCTCAGAGGCCATTGAACAAGCACAACATCCGCAATTTCATATTACTGTGACCTTGAACACTTAACAACTACAGAGCGCCGACACCGATGCGCACCCCACGACAGCCACCGAGTGACTGACTGTCAGGCTCCGTGTACTCTAGGTATATGGGGAAGTGGAGGGGGAAATCTCAAGGTCACCCAAATGGAGTTTTAAAAAAGTAAAAGAGTAAAAGACTACTCTTGTGCCTCCTGGGCGACCTCATCAATTTCTAACGGACTTGTAAACCTATCCGATCTGTAGCGGCAGGAGTCCAGAAAACAGGTGCACCACCCATCAGGTTGTCCGTAGCACTTCCGACAATTGGTAAGATTGGAGAAGTGAAACTTAATACACCGCTGCGGACAACAAGTATAAAAGTATTTGGATTTGTAGATTTTGAAAGTTTGTAGTACAGGTGGTGGCAGCTGTTGGTTCTTGCATCTACACCTGCAACATCCGAAGCATTCGCATTGCCGGCAGGCCAGCCCATCCACGTGCCACTTTGGTAAGAGGAAACACTTATCCTCACAGCAATAGGTTGTCCCCGTCTCTTCCTCCCAACGCTTCTTTGCACAATACGTGACGCCTTGTATCTCCAAACACCTATGCTCGCAACATGAGACACGCTTAGTTTCCATACTTGATGTTGCTTCGGCGAGGGAGCAAGATGAAGTGATGCCGTGGTCAGCGTGAATGGAGCTTATATAAACTAAGGTGAGTGGAGGGGGAAAGGTCAAGGCCATCCAAATGGAGTTTTTAAAAAAGTCAAAGAGTAGAAAGACTACTCTTGTGAGTCTATAGCGATTTCATTGATAGTGAGTGCTTCGGTATGCCAAGTTGATCTGTACTGGCATGCTCCTAAATAATGTTTGCAAAAACCTGCAAAATGATTGTTGCACATTTTGCAGCCAGTTAGCTGTCTTAGTGTGAATTCAATGCAACGTTCAGGGCAACAAGTGTACTTATGCCCTCTCATCTGGTACACATGGAATGTCTTCAACTCTGGTTTAGGCTTCTTCCAAGACTTGCACTTGCACATGCACTGACCAAAAGCTTCACATTTTCTACACGCCAGGCCATCCACCATATCAATGTCATTTGGCCATGAAAAACATTTCTGTTCGCAACAGTAGTTGAGTTGACTCTCCATGTTGCTGTAGTGAAGGCGCGCGATGAAATGATGCTGCAGTCAGTGAGAGTGCACTTTACATAAACCCAGTGGAGGGGGAAAGGTCAAGGCCATCCAAACGGAGTTTTAAAAAAGATAACTAGTCGTCCTCCTCCTCCTCGTCCGTTGTACTTGGAGAGCTGTCAGACGAAGAGCCCCGTGCAGGTACTCCCCAGATGAAAAACAAATCAATTTTAAAACGAAGACCAGGATCTTGCATCATCAATTCCTTTAATTTGTCACATACTAAGTCGACCTTGTGTAAGGTGTCAACAACAAGCTTCCAATTTGTTGGCTCAATATAACTTGTAGTAGAGTCCGCCTCGCTGATAACCACATCCTCCGGCCGTATTGGAGTGTAAAGATGTGTAAAGTTCTTTGGCTGAAGCTGAGGCTCAGGCTGGCTTGAAGTGGAAGGTTGAGTGTGGACCCCTGTCGCATCGAAATCCATAGTCATTCTACATTCAATGTTGGGGTTTTCGTTTAATACATACACCAATTTCTCATGCAACATATCCACTTCTGCCGAGTCTTGCAAATGAACATTCCAGGAAAATGGCCATTCTTCATCCGTAGTGGAGTCAACTCGAGAAAGAGTGCTGTCCGCCATGATAGCTAAGCAAGGAATGATGTGAGCTACAGACTGTGGTAACAGTATTGAAAAGTAGAGGGGGTAAACCAAAAGTACGTGGAGGGGGTATTTTCAAGGTCATTTAATTTGGGTTTTAAAAAAAGGAAATAGTGGAGGGGGAATTCTCAAGGTCATCCAATTTAGGTTTTAAAAAAAAGAATGAAGCTTACTCCTCTTCAGCCTCGTTGTCCCCTGCATCTTCATCAGCCTCATCTTCATCGACGTCAGACTCGCCGTAAGGGTAGATCGGGGACATGGGCGAATATTGTGGAGATTGTTGACCGTTGTTGTCGTCCCCTTGCATTCTAACTTGGGACCAATCATAATTTAAATTCATTTGTATTATGATCCCAGGGTTGTCCCGCAGTATTTCCTTCATACGTTCGCAAATCGACTCCAAATAGTGTATACTATCGATCGACAGTGTCCAACCCGTACTTGTACCGACATCAGTAGTGGAGTCAGCTTGGCTGATGGTGTTGTCTGCCATGGTTGCTTGTCGGACAAGGAATGACGGTTGATGTGATACTCATGCAGGAACATGGTGAAGTGGTGGGGGGCGTGGTGTAGTAGTGGGGGAAGTTTCAAGGTCATCCAAACGGAGTTTTAAAAAAAAAGGAAAACCTACAAAGTAACATTAAAACTTTCCAATTGATGGTGGCGGGCGTTTTCTTCCGCAACCTTGCCGACACATGTGACTATGCCATACAGTATGAAAAGTACAACCATAATAAGGCCGAACAATAAAAGATAGCCGTTGACTATCATGATATTTTCTGAGTGGATCTGCTTTCTTCTTATCGCCCTCTCCTGCATCCTCTTCTCCAACTCGTGGACGAAGTCACAACATGCGTGAGGACATCTTTCATCTGTTGGTAGGTTTGCCATTGTTGATGTTGTCGGTGTGGCTGTTGAAGATGGAATAAGGTTTCCAATTGCGATGTGCCATGTACACCAATTGTCAAGTGGTGGGGGTAACAAAGCAGTGGAGGGGGAAGTTTCAAGGTCATCCAAATTGTGTTTTAAAAAAACCTATCTTGTTACTGAGCTTATATGTCAGTAACAAGATAGGTGTTTTTGCTCTTTTACTTCTTTAATATAATGAAAAAATATACATATTCTACAATGGTTAGGACAAGAAATACAACTGCTAGTCAGCTGAAGTAGTCCAAGTTGTCTGGCTCGGTCTTCATGGACGCTGGTGAGGAAGCCGTTGAGGAGTGTCCAGGCTCTTCCTTTGACTGCCGGGTGTTCCGTATATTGCAAGCGTAAACTTGCACATTTATACGGTAGCCTCGTGCCACCATCAGCTGCAACTCCTTGTATAAGTCGTTTAGCTCCTGCTGAGTCTTGATGCTCACCTCCTCGTAACTTGCGCAACTGACGTTGAGAGACATCCTGACGTTGCTAGGTTGGCTGCTGGAGTAGAAATGAAGCCGAGGCACAGCGTTTGGAGGTACATGGAAAAGTGGTGGGGGTAATGGTGGTGGGGGTATGGAAGATGCAATTAAACACTTCTAAACTTCTTCCATTGATACAAAGGGATGGAACAAATAGCACAGGTGTCCTTGTAGTTTTCAAATCTAAACATTGGAGCTAGAAATCCAAACTGTTTTCTACCACCTTCCTGTACGAACCGTCGAAGGTCTCTGACGGCAGCATTGCCACAAGGCCTACAAAACTTTTCCCCGTCTTGGAACCTATACCAGGAGTATCCCGAATACCCTCTATTATCTTTCTTGTACTCTTCGATATCCTGTTTTACTGTTATAGGGATATTATCTCGTAAAGCCGTCTGGAATAAAGATGCGTCAGTTATAACTCGTTGTAAGCAAAGCTCGTACAAGGTGCTCATCGTTTGCTAGTTGGCAACAGAATGACCGTTTTTCGCATCCAAGCAGGTTTGAATCCTAGTGCGGTAGTGGGGGTAATTACGGTAGTGGGGGTAGTTGTGAAATGCAAAGGTCAAAGGTCAAGGTCACCCGCGAAGTTTAAAAAAAAATGCAACATATCAATACGTGAAGTTTGTCACATATTGATATGTTGCATTTTTTGTTTTTTTTTTATTTTTTTTTTGTCTTTTATGATTCGTTTATTTATAAAACATTACAACAACAACATATGTACAACATTAAAACTTAAATCTAACACTGCTGCTTGTCAGCGATGTGGATGGTCAACTCTGTAGAATTGCTACCCGTGCAGCCGTGCGACACCAGGTATAGACACCCTGGTTGAATAGAGCGAAGATCCTCGTTTTGTAGAAGATGGACGAATCTCTTGGGCAGGTTCACCTGGAACTTTGGTTCATCCCCCGGAGTAAACGGCGCCTCGCTGAGACTGCAGCAGATGGCCTCCCCAACTGTAGTCTCCATCTTCTTCATAGCATGGATTATGTAGTGCTTCTCGTCTTTTAGTTCCGAGCACTTCTTTACAGGTAATATTGTTGACTTGGAGTGAGCATTGAACTGCTCGACCAAAGTCTGAAGGAACTGGTGAGATGCCATGGTCAGGTTACAGATCGTCTTCTTGCTCGGAGATGTTGTCGTCTCGGAATCTCGAGTAATACTCATGCCAGGTCCCTGTCTGCTCCCCACTTATATACTCTCCGTTACCCCCACCACTCCCCACTTCCCCATTTTGAAGGTAAGAGGCGAGTTTATAGGCATTTTTCAAAGCGCAATGTCTATCTTTATCATGTTCTGGGCTTTTTGTACAAATACATATGGTTTCCAGCATGTATTGATAATTCTTATCCAATTCCACATCATTAACCGGAACATGAGTAAATCCTTCGATCCATCTTTTCTTTTCCAGCCCCTTTGTGTAAATATTGGTAAACTTGTCTGAAAAGTGATGCATAATGTGATACAAGTCCGTGTAACTTGTAAAACCATCATACCAATCGATATGATGGAAGTGTTTTGAAATCCATCTGTTGGTAGTAGCGGCTTTACTAGTTAAAGACGAATAAGAACATGGTGGTTTAAATAAAAACGAATAAGGAACACTTGTATTCATGTCCAAAAACACAAGTTCTTTTATAATGAATCTATCATCATTACCACGAAACGCTTGAAACTCAATAATACCAGGCTTGGACTTTACTTGTTGTTCTTCTCCCTTGTCCATTTTGAAGGTCACACGTCTGCTCATTACGAAGTCAGGAGGTCAACTGATTTCCACACCACGGTAGGTACAACTTTTATACCCGGCCGTACAGTTGTTGGCGCGTTGGTGTATATTTAACGTGGGCACCGTCCCCAATAGGCCTAACCCCACAAAATTTTGGTTATTGTTTTAAAAACTAACCATTGTTATTTAAGTTTCCATCTTTATATTTTCCTTGTTTTCATTTTCATCACTAACACTTGATTCTTCTCCTCCATCTTCCTCTTCTTCCTGTTTTACTGATTTCTTATGTAGTTGAGCGTACTTTTCCAATTGTCTCCACATCTGTACTTCATGAGGAACTCTATTAAATATAGAAGTATCTACAGGTCCGTATAATATAGGTGCGTCCGGTTGTTTGTCCAAAGTGTCTTCCAGATAATCTTTAATAATCGAACTTGAAAACACCAGTTGTCTCAAGTATCTTGTTATAGGTTCAGTAGCACAAGTTAAAATGAAAAACTCCTCTCGATTAAGTTGAATTTTGTTATCATGTCTTGTTGTGTCTCTAAACCGTAGCTGATGATCACCACGTTGTTTAATAATATCAATTTCCACATTTGAATCCAAAAGTCCTACCCTTGTCTTTCTTCCAAACATGTTACTACTTAAATAGCATTCTAGTAGATGCAAATGTTTCATAAACGATTCCCAAGCACTGTCCGTAAACAAAATCATTTTGGGTCCATGAGTTAAAATTACAGTAGGGGAATAATCTGTAGATTTCATAACACCAATTAAAACACTTTTATCCAAACTGGAAGAGATTGGGTAAAATATTCGCAAAAATACCTCACTTAATATGTTTGGAGAAATATTATCTTCAATATCCCTTTTTCTCTTTTGTATAGTCTTTCTTCTTTTACCTTTTTCTTCAACATTATTACTGGCGTGAAGTTGTCCGCAAACGTTTTGTTCACCTCCTTCCTGGTGACCTTGAGGATCTAAAAACTCAGATATCTCCTTCTCAATATCTACCACATTTTCAGGTGTACCACTAGGAGAAGCCATATTGAATACGATGCTACCCATACAACAGTAGGCAACAAACTGATGAGGAGCGGTCTGTACGCTCTGCTTTTATACTCGCGGAATGAAACAAAACCGGTTCTTACAATACATTTTTAACAATTCCAGTTAAAGGTGTGTATGTTACGATTTTATCATGTAGAATTAAACAGTATGCAGTTGTATTAGCCGGTATAGCATCGTTGAATTCCATTTCTATTTTTATATCCACACTTGATGACTTTACTGATTCATTTTGTTTAGAACAATCGATTACAACTATTGGGTAGGCATCGAAATATTTGTCAGGTGATAATAAAGGTGTATTTGTTTTACCGTAATATGAACTTTGGAATCTCGCGTACATATCGTACAATATACTGTATTTCTTCTTAGTGAATGACACATTTAAATTGTCGTATGGAAAGAATTGTGAATTTAAATAAACTTTAATATTTTTCAAGTTACAATGATCAAATTGTCCTGCATGTTTAGTAATGGCGTCTCTTCTACCTGTTTGTAAACCAAATATAATATACCTGGCTCGTTCTACATAATTCGATGTTTTAACAGTCCAAGTGTGTCGATCCGTAGTAGGTAAACTGGGATGCTCATGAAATTCCCAACTTCTAAATGGAATAACAATATCACGATCGGCTTTTAATTTTCTTAAAAGTAGCATTCTATGCTCGTCAGCCAATTTAACATGTGGAACTCTCCATACAATTTTGTCTAATTTTAATTTCCATTCTAAAGTCGCATCTGTAGTAGCATCTGCAGCTTTAATAATGTCTTTATCGTTAGAAGATCTCAACAAAACTAATTCTTGTTTAACGTTTAATATTATTTTCCTATAATCTTCAGCAAAACCAAGCAGCAAACGTAATGGAATATGAAAATCAAAATATCCATTTGGATTTGGAGTGATCGTGTCAATCGTAGGTAATACCCATCCGGCAGGTTTAAGTAAATTGGTTTCATTGGGTGTTATAGATGTTAATCCTTTTAAAGTTGTCGTAATACCTACTTTTTTAGTGGAATCAACTGTTACACCTGATATTTCATATCTAATTTCATCAAATAGGAAAGCCATAGGATTATTTATAAATGGAACTGTTGTACCAACAGTAGTACCGTCCTTTTTAGTAACTTGTCCTTCAATATACAAGTAACTTTCACATGGTAGTGTGTAAATGTCTTGATTTTGTATGGGAATACGAATTTCATCGTTATTGTTTAATTTCGATGAAGTGTAAGGGTTGTGGGTGTGATATTCTTTTTCCCATAGGGTTTCGTCGAATGTTGGACCCTGCGCTATATCCAGTATATCCATACTCGGTTAATTTTAATCCAATTCTCTCTAAGAAACGAATGTTCTCGCGTGTTAACTCCTCCACAGCTGAAGAGCTACTAATGCGGTTTCCCGTAGGTTGTTCGCTTTTAAATGTTAAACCCATGGTTTTGTATTAAAGTGTCGATTTTAAATGTAATCTAATCGTAATAGGCTCTTCTCTGAAGTCTACCAAGTTACCGTCTTGATCCAATACGCTCAACACGATGTCTGAAATGAAAGTGGTGTTCAACGGTAGATATACCAGGTTTTGTGGCTTTTCAACAATTTTAAATCCAGGTGGTACACTTGGGTAAAAAGTATGTATGATGTGGGTGTTAGCTCCATCCCTGTAAGCACCTTGTATAATGTTACAAGTTATGTCTATACTATTGACTTTTAATATTGTTACTGTTTTTTTTACCGGAATGTGTTACATCTGGTTCTAATACAGGCCCATCGTTGGAAAATCCTAATAAATCACCAATTGAGTTTGGTTGAGTGAAATCTATATAATATTTGGAAGTAATTTCAGCTTTCATCGTATTATTATTACCTTTTAATGTTATATTGTCTTTTCCCATTTTAGTTTGCAAAAATTCATTTATATGATCAATTTCATAAGAACCTGTGGGTAACCTGCACTCTTGTAAGTCTGTAAATTTTCCACTGGCATCCTTTCCCTTATAATAATGCAATATGTTATTTTTACCTTCCGTAACATTGGGAATAGAGTTGTACGTTGTAAAATCCAATAGTGCCGCCTCCCAAAACCTTCCTTTTTGCAAGCGTAACGCTGGAAAAAGGATACTTCGTAAAGTGGACGATTTTCCTGTTAATGATACCGTATAGGAAGACATCTCAATAGTGACTGATACTTTTAGCTAGAAATTCCAAACATAAATGGCCGCATATTGAAGTATTATCAGGTTGTTCTCTTTTATAGTTATAATATATGTTTTTAGCAGATTTAAAGTAATTTTGAAGTTCTTTTGGTGGTGGCAAATTACCGAAACTATCAAAATAATATACATTGTTATTTAGTTTCTTATAACAAACCCAATGGGTGCCAGGCCCTTCAGTATTATCCAAATTTACAATTCCAGTCTCATTTTGCCACATTTTCTTTGGTAAACTGTCTTTCATAAACACACCGCGAAAAAATGGTATTTTTAAACAGGAAATATATTTAAATAATTCAATATTGGTTAATGCTTTATGTGGTATGACCAATTGATTTCTTTCATTTAATATGCACGATAAGGTCTTAGGTAAAGACCTGCCCCGTTTTTTACCATTGACCACACGGTGGGCTTCTTCCTGCCTTTTCTTGTAGATCGTCGTCTTCTTTTTATATTTCCTCCATGTTTTCTTGTGGTTGACCTCCTTTTTACTCTCCTTCTCCTCCTTCTTCCACCTCCTACTGCTGTTTTAGCCTTCATACCTGCTGTTACTGCTAAAGCTGCTGCTTTTTCTGCTATGCTAGCGTCACTTGATTTTACTCGTTGCCAAGCTATGTCCGCAAGCTTTTTGTCAGCTATTGATCTATTTTTTGAATCGGCAAACGTGGAATATGCGATATCGTGTTCTTTACAAGCCTGATCTAACTTGTTTATGCCAGGATCGCCTCTTTCCAGTCGTTTTTTCAATTTAGTTCCTGGTCCGCAATACTGATAACCTCCTGGTATATGAAATTCGTATGGTAATGCGTCTATTGCTCTATTTACTATGGATCCTACTGGAATTTGTTTTAAAGCTTTACTTAACAGAGAAACCGCTGTGGACGTGATCCCACCTCCTTTTCTTGCAGTGTCTCGATATGGACTGATGTACTTGAACGTCATTATTGTCCTTTTATAATGGCAATGTGCAACTCATGTGTTAACTCTATGACTGGTTGCACATAAATGAAGTCATTTATTGAGTTATTTACTTAAATATCAATATCACCCCAATCTGATGATCTAAACTGTTTCGTTTTAGGGTTAATAAAGTATTTATTATAAATTTCTCGTTTAATATACTCACCTCTCATGGATTCAGCATAAGTATTATGACCTGATTTTCCTTGAAGAATATCTGGTGTAAAATGATTGTGTAAATCAAATATCGCATTACCTAAAACTTTTACAAGAAAATTAACAGTGACAGCATTATCTACATGTTCAGGGTCTTTAAGGTTTGTTATACGTTTATTATTACAATTATACACTTTACTATCCTTTAATGATGTTGTAATGGTCTGTCCTACAGTTGCAGCATCATTTGCTTCTATTCCTTGTGCCAAGTCTCTTATCACTCTATTATTACATGTAAACCATCTAAAATATCGATCTGGATCTAGATGTACGGTTTGTGATAAAGCAGCTGCATCATGTTTTTCATAACCCCATCCCATATTTGATAACTTTTTATCCATGCAATCCCAAGCATCATTTTTGTATGTTAATAAATTAAATTTTTCATTGCCTTGAACAAATTCATCCCCTTGCTTCGATACTACTTGATCTTGTTTTACAAAAGAGGTTGTTTCTTGTTTTAAGGTTTCCATCATTTGACCCACTGTTGCACCATCTGATGGCGCCGAACCATCTTTAACATTTGCTAAACAATTATTAAAACAATCTATAACCCCTACATCACGTATGATGCAATGATCTTTAATATATTTTAGATTTACAGCATCGTTTTCAGTTTTTGGATAGCCTATATCATTAATAACAAATTTATAAAAAGAAAATCCATCTTTTGTCTTTTCAGGTATCAAAGAATGTAAATAGCGTCTATTTACGCTGTCTTTTGCATCTTTAGGGTCATCTACGTTGGATATACGTTTATTGTTAGCACTATACGTTTTCCCATTGAATTTTAACGTATTCTTTAATTCAGATGACAAATAACCTTTGTTTATTGCATCACCGTTTTAATTTGGTTTACCAACGTTGATGATTCTATGATCTTCTGCGTCATATGTGTTATTTTGTAGTCTTAATGTTGGCGATATCTTTTCCTTTAATATTTTTAGATTTACTGCATCGTTTTCATCCGTAGGATCTTTTATGTTTTTTAACCTTTTATTACTCATATCATAATCTCCATCAGGTGTTTGTGGTAAACCAGCACTTCTTTTTAAACTATTGGCATAATATAACCCATCCGAGGAGTAACGTCCGAACTTGTCGACACTCATGGTGCAACTGAATAGTATTCTAGGGAGTAACGCATTTTTATGAGATTACCCCACGGTTTCGGAGTTCATCCACTAAAGCCACCCATTCGTTTTCCAATCCAGTATGACCCGCTTCTTTAGCTTCATGTATTAGTTTCATTCTATCCACCAATTTATTGATATTATTGTAATAAATCACATTTGTGTTATATAGTTTCTTCATTAAACCTGTACCCGTAACGGACTTACTTCTTTTTCTTCGTTCCTGAGCACTTACATCCAAAGTGGATGCCATAAATCTTCGTTTTACAGGTTTTCTTTGTGTTAACGGCATTGTTTGTCTTCTAGTTGGTATTAACTTGGATACAAATTCTTTATATTTTAAAGACTTAGATCTAAAAGGAGGCTGGCCAGGTAAATACTTTCTCCTATATGCATTTGTCTGTTCCAAAATATTTTTATATGCTTCCATGTCTTTTTCTTTCACTACCGATACTGAAGGCTTATTTTCAAATAATAATTCAAATAATCCTTTTGTGCCCTTATACCTTTGATCACCAATGACAATATTATCATGTTCGTCAACGTTTAACGGGCTATTACCTATCATTAAACCGTCTTCTGTTAATCTCGCTCCATAACTATGGTAATTCTTATTAGGAATTGTTCCGAGTAACATTTTTACCATGTATTTCCTTCCTAAAGGTCCTTTGTTATGAATGTTTTCACCCAACAAGCTTATGTTTGACGGACCTTCCCTTGTCTCTTCTTCTTTTTCCTCTTCACTAGCAGTTGATACAACTTCATGTCCTCTTTTGGCTTTTACTTCATATAATTCTTTTATTCCACTATAGTCCGGTGATTCTAGCTCTCTTTCGGGTTCTCCACCGGTAAAACCACTATACGTAGAGGATTCCGGGTCTTCATCACTAAACTCTTCTGATTTTACATTTTCTCTTTCAAACTTCGTAATAGGTGCAATCGCATCTCCTTCCAATACAGGTTTAGCAAATTTTTTGTTTAATTGTTTCAAGGGTTCAGTAATAGGTTTAAAAGTAGATTCAAGGAATTTCTCCCTCTCGCTAATACCTAGTTTCAATGCTCTGTTTTTAGCCCGAATAGAATCACTAAGTGATTTTATTTCTTTTACTAATTTTTCTTGGTTAACCATGTTTGTAGCAAGACGTGTTGTACAACAATGAATGTGTTATACCGCGTTTAATGTATTAATATAAATTTATCAAATCCTATCCTGTATCGACCATTGTTTAGCGGTTGTTCCTTCATAATTGTTAGAAACCCATACTTTTCAGCCCAAGCCTTTCCACACAACTCTTTAAATCGTTCAAATGTCATATCCGCATTTACATGATCAAAATATATATGTTTTAGGTTGGTTTCGTCCTGTTTAAATACAATTAACATGTTTGCATTGTCTCTAATGAGTTGTTTAGGTATTTTGCTGTAAGTTTGGCCAATATAAATGCTATCTATGTTGTTATGTCGACCCATAGCGAAGTAATTCCTTATTGTGTTTTGGTTTTCACAAGATACATCGTCGAATATAAACACGGAGAATGGTTTAGCTTCTTGTGGCTGCATGACACTCTCGCTTGCATTAAACTTTAAATATTTAACTTCAGGCACATTAGTCAGTATTTTTTCCAATAATTGATACTTTGGTTGTTGTAGTGATTTTGAAAATACATATAGATTGTTAAATCGTAATCCTTTAGGGTTTGTAATCAAATTGAATACTACATTAGTTTTTCCACAGTTGGAAGGTCCGGTAACCAGACAACGAACGGTGTTTGGTAACAAATTGCCATGTTTCCCACTATTGAATTCTGAATTATCCACTGTGAGTTCATCTATATTATTAATAGTAAAACTCTCTTTTTGTGGTACTATCTCCATCCTTTGTAATGGTTCAACCTAAAATGATTCTCTATCGTTATATCAAATCCTTTTTAGGTATCCAAGAATCTTCCGTCTTATTAAATCCTAACCATCGTACTTTGACCTTATCTTTTTTCCGTTGCAACACCTTTTCAACTAAATATACATCGCCTACTGTTGATTTTAACATTTCATGTCCATAAAACCCTCCTTCAAGCAATTGTCCTTTATTATCTTTTAAAATATATGTCTCAGGTACTGTAGGTTGTACTTTGAATACAGTAAAAACCTCATTGGTCCAATTTGGCAGGTATCTTTTACTGAATACACCTTTATATTTACTTATTCGCACTTTATCACCCACATTAAATTTTTTAGGCTTTAGTTTTTCAACTTTTAATTTAGTATTCGTTTTTATACGTTTTAATACAAGGTTTTCATTTTTACTAGTTACTTGGTTTGGTTTCATCCCGATAGTCCTATGAAATTTGTTATTGTAATCGTTTATAAGTTTTGGTAACATATCAATCCATATGTGCGATCCTCTGTTGGAAAACATTTTATACATTGCACTTTTTAAAGTTCTGTTGAATCTTTCGATTATTGAGGCTTTTACTTCTGAATTGGTTGAATAATGGTTTATATTGTGTTTTTTCATTAAATTTGCAAATTCCTTATTAAAATATTCTTTTCCATCATCTGTTTGTAAATGTTTAATAGTATGTTTGTCTCTTTGTATAGCTGTTTCCATTGCTTTTGTAACACTTTTGTCACTTTTATCTTTTAGTGGTAAAGCATCTGCCATTTTTGAAAAACAGTTAATAACAGTCAATATGTATTTATATCCTTTATTTTGTTTGCTATAAGGAATCATTTCGATTAAATCCGCTTGATATAAATCATTAATTCCTTTTATCACCGTATTTCTTCGTGGAAACTTTCTTCTTGCAGGTTTATGAAGTTCGTTGACAATTTGTTGCTTCAAATCCTTCATATTGCAGGTTTCAATGTTTGTTGTATCACATGTATAATCACAATGAATGTTGTTTTAAATATTCACATCATTTATATGGGTCAAGGTCATCCAAACTTGTGTAAAAAAATGGGGAACACGGCGTTGGACTTGCCGTGTTCCCCATTTTTTTACGGAAGGAGAAAGGAATAAGGTCGAAGTTGTAGAAGGACGAAGAATAGGTTACTAGTTGATAGGGTTTAAGGAGTAATGGCCGAAAGGAAGAGTGTGGATTTTGTCGGGCAACATATGTCTTTTATCATCCCGAGCTGACAGTGCTTTTTTAATTTCGGTGACACTGTAGACTTGATGCTTGAAGCTTCGGATATTGTTGAATGTTGCTGATATCGTAGTATCTTCAAACAAACAAGTCTTGTAGTGGTCAAATGTTACGTGTTTTTTCAAATAAGATGTCTTCACTCCTTTTGCTTTCTTGACCGTCAGTGTGTTGTTCTCGTGGTACATCTTAAATGAATATAATTTCGCCATCAGCGCTACTATTTCTTCTAAAGGCATTCCATTTGCTTCATCTTTGAATTTTCCAATTACTTTTTTATTTTTTTCATTGAAATTTGGATGGTTCTTCGGATAGTCAGAAAAGTCGAAATCTTCTTTGTATGGAAAAGTCCTTAGGTCTTCATACATGTCCAAAGTCTTTATCCAGTAGATAAACGCGTCCGTATCCATGTATGCGACTCCAATGTTTTCCCTTCCGTAGTGTTTAACCATTTTGTTATAATGGAAATCATACATCAGGGTTTTACTTATGTCCAAAATCGACATACCTATGTATAACGGACGGTCCATGACTATTGTTGTTTTCTTCATACTGACAGCGACTAGATTTTCGTTTATAATCATGGATGTTCCGAAATTTGGTTTTTGCACTAATTTTTCCAATTTCCTAGGATCACTCACTAATTTTACATTTTTATGTTTTCTCTTGTTCTCCAAGGTTTTCCCAAAGATGGCATTGTTCATTAATTTATAGAAGTCCTTTTCAAATGCTGTTGTCGCTGCAGCTCTTCTTGTAGTGTTGGAATCAATATATGGTTTCAACCAACAAGACTGGGTGAATTCAATTGCTCTATGAATTCTCACTATACGTAGACCCAATTCGAGAGCCTGTTGAACTACCCAGTAGTGAGCCACATAGCGATCTTTATTCTCCAAGGTCATCATCAATTTTGGCCATCTTCCTGTCGGTGAAACTTCAGTCTTGGCTAGGAGAGGCAAGTCGTAGTGATGGTCATGAAGGTGCTCCGGGTATTCAAAATCACAGTCCAAAATATAGCCTTTTGGACCATCCTTTGGAATCTGTGAGATGTCTCCGATGGTGGCCGGGTCGATCCATTTGAAGTCAGCGTAGGGAAGCGGATTTGACATTGCCCAACCATAAAGGTTGTTTGCGTCAAAGTAGCCAAGGTAGACCGATGGTTGTTGCTCGTCGAAGCCGGGGATGTACTTGTTGTTGGCTTTGACATGACGTGTTACAGCTTGTGTCAAACCGCCCCGTACACCAGATTCCATCATGAGCACCATATCAATATCCGTTAGAAGTTCCAGTCGACAGTTGGTTGACTTTAGCATAGCTTGCCATGCTAATCCTGGAGATGTGTACGAGTGTAGAGGGTCCAGTCCATAGGCGGAGAAGCAGGTGTTTCGAAATTCTTCCATCACATCGCACAGCAGAGTTACGTCCAATTTTATATAAAAGTCAGAATATTCCCCTAAGGTTTGAATGTTTAGTTGGTTCCAAACATTACAAGCATGATTGTAGTCTTCAACGGAGATTTCACTTTCGTTTAATTTGCTGTTGAAGGCTTCAATCGGTGGTAGACTGGTTTCTTCAAATTTTTCTGTAGAAGTTATGTAATCGTAGGGGAACACTACTTTACGTAATACTAAGTCCAATTTATCTTCAGGTACAATCTTGCTGGTTTCTTTTAAGTCTTCTCTTCGTAGATTCTCAGACAATCTGCTCAAACTAGATGCCATAAATCTATAAGAGTCTACAAAGCGAAGTTTAATTTTACCTACTGTTTTTGAGAAACTGATATACTTTTCCAATGTTGTAGCAAGAACATCGATTTTACCATTATCTCTTCCTAATTCTGGAATAATGAAGTGGGAGTCGTAGCCGCTAAGATTGTGTAACACTACAGGGATAAAGTTTGGCAGTTTGTAATTTATATTGCATGAATTACAAGCAGGTCCTCTGTATAACCCTGTGAGGTGATCATGATCTCTTACTTTTGGATTTTCTTCACTGAAGCTCTTCTTACATAGATAACATCTTGTTGCTGAAATGTATTCTTCTTGTTGATTTTGGTTCAAAGGTTCCATGGGTAAAACATTACCGTATAAGCGTTCCGCCTTTTCAGCAATCTCATACAACTGGTCTACAAAATACTTAGCAGCTTCTTCCCCACGGTAGAGTATCGGAGTGGATGTTAAGCCATAGTCTTGCAATTGTTCTTCAGGTAAAGTAGATTTCACCAATAAGCAAAAACTGTTAGGTTGATGCAATTGATATTTGGTTCTTCTAGTTACTTCACCATCCGGAAGTTCCTGCGGCACTAACGTGGATTCAAAGTCAGCATAGATAACTAGTGGAATCCGGTATTGGTGAACTGTTTTATTGAACTGGACAAATGCTCTAGATGGTGGTGGCAGACTAATCTTCACTTCATAGTTGTCATTACAAAGCCGCTGGTGTTCCGACAACCACTCCGATCCTCCACGTCTCAACTCTTTATATGTGAAACAGAAACATCTTTTACACACTGTTAACCTACGTTTCTGTTTTGATAATTGATTTTTAACCAAGGCTGCAAAGTCCTTTATCCACACATAATGTGAAATTTCACCCTTAGTTATCAATAACAGATCCGTGTGGTTTCTTTCCTCAACTTTTGATACTCTCAGAGGATAAACACTATTGGAATCATCTAAACCAAACACATTTACAGAAACACCTGGGTTTTGTTTCTCAAAATTACCAATACTTTTAACACTAACAGGGTATGACAAACCTCGAAAGTTGTAGCGGTGTTGGACATTTTGATACGCTCTGCTAACTCTACAAGGATTTTCTTGCACATATTTTGTTAGCATAGCATATTTAAAGCATTCATTGTCCTCATTTTGCACATTGATACAAGATTTGGTAGCTTGTATCTTCTTTGGCAAAGGTATATAACTACTACCCCTTATACCATATCCGTGCTTGTGAACCCTTACATCCATACCTTCAATCGATGACAGACTCCAGCCGGATCCTCTTCCTTCATGTTCTTGCAGTTTAACTAGCAGTTCATGCAAACATTCTTCAATAATTTCATTGATATCAGATTCAGTTGTAAGGGTTCGGTTTTTGGTAATGAATGCTCTTAATGCCGTTTCACCATCAGTATTGGTAAACTTTGATTCTAACACCAGTCCAAATTTAATGAAGTTCAATCTCTGTAATTCTTCTTTTAGCGTTTTTCCAACAAGTACTCTGGCCTGGGTTATAAAATTATCTAATTCCAATTGCACATTATCAATTTTAAAATGTGTTACAACTTGTCCTGGTAAGGCCGTGGTGCGCAGTTGTCTCACATCTTCCAGTTCTTCTTCCGTGTCCTCTTCTTCCTTGTCCTCTTCTTGCATATCCTCTTCTTCAATAGGTCTTCTAGTAGTGGATGGTCCAGCACCAGCAAATTGGATCACACTAGGTCTTTTTCTTTGCATTTGCTGTAGATAGCTGTCCCAGTAGTCCGTCTGCTTCTGGTGCTCTTCCAAAAACCGGTCAATTGAGTCTAAGTCTATTTCATCCATGGTAATATCTTCTTTTCTATCTTCGTCTTCATGTAATTCTCTATGTATGGTGAAAAGATCTTCGTCTTGAAAGATTTCCCCACAAATATCGCAAAGAGCCATTTCAAACAGTTTGGCTTTGAATGCACACTCTGTGAATGTCCACGCAATAATGAGCAGCGCACTCCACAGGGACCCTTTATATCCGAGGCAGATAGGTGGGGAAAGTGACGTCATATGGAAACAGGTTATCACTCATGTGCTAAATTTAGCCTTTACACAACCGTTTTGTAATACATTTATCAGTAGGCTTGATAAATTGATGATATTTGGTCTAGATTCAATAATTTGTACAAGTTTTTTCAAAGACGTCTGTTTGAGCAAGTTTATGTAGGTCAAGGTCATTTGGAATTATTATTTTGAGCGGGGGATAGAGCACTAAGCAGCATCATTTACTACAAAGTGCTCTATCCCCCGCTCACATTCTTTTTTTTAACTTTTTGTT
>JAQYXR010000988.1:0-46092 GCA_030545055.2 Neoaliturus tenellus
CAGGTATGGATTGAGTAGCTTAGAAATTCAGATGGATGTTAATTTTCCAAATTTTAGTAAGTAAATAAATCAATTAAAAAAATTAACATTACTTATGCTATTTATCCATTAAAAGAAATAAAACGTCAGTTCAAGATTTATCATAGTAGTTCAAGATTTTGCATTAATGTTATTCAATTATTTTAAATTGAATTCTACAGTTTTTGCTTCGTTTTTCATCTTGTATTCATATACGATTTTAATTGAGTAAATATTTTAAAAAGGGATATTATAACTGTGAAATTTTTACAAAATGTTAGAAAACTGTAAGCTTAATGTCATAAGAAAAATAATAAAACCAATTAACTTAATTTAATTAAGTTTCTAACAAAATTTGTGAATTTAATGACAATGGTTCAATTTTTTTCTTTTATGTCAGTGCCATAAGTTTTATAATTCGCAGTTTTATGTGTAATTAAAAATAAATATGTTACACTTGATAATATCAGTAAATTACACAGAAAGAAGTAGGCTAACTTAGTACAGTAAAAGCCACAAAACCTTTGTTAAAAAGTAACAGTTTTCAACTACTGTATAATAATTAGTTTTAAGTTACGATAATGACAACTTTTACTTCATTTAAAAACTAGGTGTACCTTCGCAGCCCCAATGTGTCACTTTAATAAGATTGTGTTTAAATGTCAGTACTCCGATTGCTTTTATTTTGCAAAGATATACGAGTATCACCATCCTCACATGTCTCCCTTTTCAATACAAACTTTTATATTATATTTTATTACCAACAGCTGCTTTGTTTTACAATTCAATAACAATGATTTCCCATGTTAATCTTAATGAATAAAAACTATTGAAAATGGCTACTCGTGTTCTTCATAATAAAAATCTAAAACCTATTGCAAAACTAAGATGAGACGATGTCGACAGTGAAACTGGTATAACCACATGGGGCCTGCCCTATCTCAGCCACTTTGCTCGCCTCGCATACATTACTGCGGGAGCCGGGTGTGAGAAGTGACGGCGCGCGTGCGAAACACCTTATCACCGAGTGTGTTTACCTGATAAGACACGACCGCCGGGGCTCTAGTGCACTCCTACACGCACACACGCACTACAAGGTTATCTTTCGTTGAGTGTTATAACTGTTACTTTTCGTTAATGTGTTACCTTTTAACAGTTAAGAACAAGAACATCGTTCTCAAAGAATTCTTTGTAAGGCTGTATCCAATAACAGTTTTGGCTAACCGTTACTTTTTAACTGTGATTTTTAACTTTATTAGGAACGTTTTAACCTAACTTGTTATGGAGAACGACTTGTCAACTCAGTTAAAAAGAACATAATTTTAATTTTTTATATATAAGTGTGAAATTACAGCTATTGTTCTTACTACAGTAAATTAAAGTAATTTTTACATGGATTATAAACACACGATAATCATAATATTCTATTTTTGTATTATAAGGGTTGAATTGGGAAATTGTAATTAAGTACAGGGTCAGTCCGGTGAAATAAGCAAATGAAGAAGTCAGAGATGTTCCGCTTCATCGCGGTTACTAAACGTTTTCAAATATCGTCATCAGCCATACAGTTATTCCGTTCCTAAAGAACTGTCTAGAAGATAATCGCTCTCCTTCCTTGTCGTTACTACGAGAACAGTGAGTTATCTGTTCTTACGGAACTGTCTTAATGATAATCGTTCCTGCACCCTAAAAGTCTTCTGTCTGTGAATAAAATAATTTTTAATCGGTTACTTTACTTGTAAAATCATTTAACTATTATAACAGTTATTTCTCCTTACCCATTACTAAGTAACAGTTGACGAAATAACGCTGATGATTACCACGCGCACACACGCACAGACGCATGCAGCCACTCCTCGTGTAGCGGTGCTCCTGATAATTACACTCCCACATTAACGGCGCGTCTGCTGATAAACTCTGAGGTCAATGTGACTGCCGCAATCGTACACAACGGTTAAACAAAGCTTCCGTCCGTCACGCCGCGCGCCGCACACGCCGCAGCCACTCCAGATACATGTCTGGATTGCTGCAAAGCGTTTTTCTGAACGAAACGAATAATTTATTGGTAACTATTAGTTAATGGTTAGTTAGATTATAATGGTATACTTATATACCTCTTAGTAAATTTTATACTTCGATCTTTGTGGGAGCCGCTAGTGGTTTTAATTTCACTCAGGTGGTTTAGTGATGATTTCAAATTTGAATTAAATTTTAAGTTTTAACTTTCATAACCAGTTTTCTATTAATAAATGTTGACAAAAGGGTTTTCAGTGTTGTTAAACTTCTTTATACATATAGGGTAATCTAATTCAATCTTTGAATTAATTATTGGGATTTCAAATATCAATTACTTTTCCGAGAGTTGAACAATATAAATTATTACAGTAATGTAGCTTCATGAACAGTTTTTACTTCACTCCTTCACGCCTTATCCAACAAAACTATATTTTGCTCAATACATAAACTGCTTCACAGCTCAGCAAATCCCTGATTCCACATGAAACGTCACCTCAGTCATTATTTTTATACACTTCAACATGTGGAAATTTAACTAAACAATTTTTCCAGCATACTCTGTTTATGATATAGGTTCTATAAATAAGTTTTTAAATTTACTTTTAACAGTTTTTAGATTTTGATCACAAAATGGCAATAATGCCATTTTTACCATAGATTCTCCTTTTAAGTATCAGAATTCTTCAAGATGAATACCAAATTATCCCCCTCTCCTTTTTATGTTATAGTCCCGTTGATTATAGCGAGTGAAGTTTTTGGTCTATAACGATTCCAAATAGACTAATTTTAGACACCAAGAAAGTTCAGAACCTTGTCTCGCTCGTCATTCGCACGCCGAACTCCCGGAAGAACTCAACCAAAACAAGCCTCTATGTTTAAACTAGGAGAATTTCATTAGGGATATTTAAGGAGCCGACCCGGTGGCGGAGAAACCCGGACAATGGGCGATAGTTCACGAGCGGCGACTCCACACTCGATCGGATCAGATGCAACCGAGGCCGCTCTCACATATGGAACAATCGTCCAATCCACTCCACTCTCACTGGCCCTAGGTCAGCCACTCTCGTCCTGAAGGATTTCCTATTCCAGTGGTCAGGCCGGCCATATCAACAATAAAATATCCAAATATAGTGATAAAATCTAAATTTCCATTTTAATTGTGGCACGAGCCATAACATTTCTGAGGAACGTATATCACAAACACTAACACTTTAGGCCTAACATTAGAATAAAATGTTCGTGATTTATATGTTTACTTTTAAATCCTTCTTAAAACACGTTTCGGTTTTTTTCCAAATTAAACCCCTCTTTATAATTATTTGGCTATTTGATTAGCCTTTTAGTTTTTTGACAATTGTTTGTATCCAACGGCTTTTCAAGGTTGCGGCTTGGATTGATCGTAAAAATAGTTTGAATTTTAGTTTTATTATTTTTTATGAAGGTCTGAATAATGACTCATGTATTTAAATTTTATTCAGTATTGGTTAACAAGTTCGCATCGTACTCCAACAACCTTGATAGCAGTGCAATGGATTGCCTGCGTGCAGTCAGTTCCAGCTTCCTGTACCGTAGTCTATCAACGAACCCCCATTTCAACTTGTATGTTCAACACATGGACACGTGTCATAAATGACATTTAAGTCGTTTGAATGAATCTTAATGTAGGGAAGCTGCCTATAGATTCAATTATTTCTTTAAACGGAATAAGCAGCAATGGCGTTTCTAAGTAAGACGGACAACACTACCCAAACCCATGTATTTAACCAAACGGCGGTTATAGCTTTCTTTTTATCATTTATTTTTACTTGAGGGAAATCAACAAATTAAGCGTTTGCTAAAGAAGGAAACTTTGCTTTCTGCCCTGATAATGAAATTAAACTGCAGTTCAATCACTACGGGAACATAAAATTATTAAATGCTTATTCACTCAGTCATTCTTAACTACAGTCGTTACCACCTACCATTAGACGCTTGCCCATAAAACCTTTAACGACAATAATGAAGATGTTCAAGAAGTTAACGTCGGGAAAGTAAGCCGTAAGCCGAATGAAGTGTACCAATAGGTCAGCGACGAGCGTAAGTGATATGGAGGTATTGACGGGTACTAATCATGGTTGACGAGGCATCGGCCATCTACCACATCCTGGATACCATCCGGGACAAATTGATCTATCAATCAAACCGGGGATATAATGAATTAAAGACGGCGCTCGCCCGCATCCCGTGGCTCCGCTGGTATCCTGGCCGCGCCGCCGCCGCGCCGCACGGGCTATGGGGCTACCAGTTTGTATATGGCCAAGGCTCGTGGCCGGTTCTACAGTACGTTCTGCGAATATCGCGTCCAGATCCGCACCGCTACCGGCCGAGGAGTAGTGCGGAAAAGAGGATGAAACCAGATACTGATTAAGGATGAAATTGGGTTTTTAAATATTTATTTTTTCAATCATGAAACAAAGCTATGAAAATTAACTAATAAAACCCCTAGTTTAATCGTTGCATGGTGTTGATTACATATGGCAATTTGCAAAACAATTTCATCCTCAAAGAATATTTATGAGATGATTAATGGAAAAATCAGTGGTTTATTGAAAACAAATTTCGATGAAGTTTTAATTATTTCATTGTTTTTTCTAAATGTCCTTATCACCTCACAACTACTATGGCGTTAATAGGTAAAAGTATTTATACCAATTATATAACATTCAAGTAATTTTTAATCCCTAGTTCTATGATTGTGGCTATTTAATATTGTCCAGCCATTAGTTTCGACTATAAAGAACAATTTTAATGTTACCGTACTTTAAATAAATATTATTCGTTGGCCAATTAGCTTGTTAGTTTTGACAAATGGTACTTAGATGTGGTAAAAGGGGCCCTTGTCAGAACGTCATCACCTGCTCCCTTTATGGAAGATAGAGACTTGGGCTTTTTTATTCGCTTTTTGATTTTTTATGTATTTTGAATATGTATTAACCCATAAAGGTTAAAAATTAATCAACTTTAGACCATCATAGCTTAACATGTATTCAAAATATAATATGTATTCAAAATATTCAAAATAAAACAAATCAAAAAGCGAAACAAATAGCCCAAATATTTATTTTTTATTTAAAACCCCTCACACTTTCATCGGACTTCATATAAAGTCACAAAATGGGAGCAGGCGAAGCACTGCACAATGAATTTTTTATCCGCGAGACCCCCGATACTAACAGCCTCTATCGGCAGTCGCTAGCTAAAAGTGCTGGGCGCTCAGGCTATGAACGTAGTCAATGAATAGCACGTATTACTTATAAGGTCTACTTTCCGCGACCAAATCTCCTCCCTCAACATCTCCCTCAACATCATTGGTTCTCACGTGCTGATTTGAAGCAGCGTTTCTTTAGCCAGAGTGTTTTACACCGATTACTTGATATTGTTTTTCTCCCCCAGCATAGTTGTGACCAATGCAAAACGTATTCAGGTAGTTTCCACAAGGTCATTCGACTGCGCAGGCTAAGTAATCCCTTAGGGGTCAATCCCTTTTAGGGTCCCTCAAAACACAACACTCTGACAGAACTTTGTTATACGATTGTAACCAAACCTACACCTTTCATTTATAGTATAAAAAACGAACAAATTTAAAATGAATAGTCAATGCTTTTCATTGTGCGATTGCATAAAACTTTCACTGATTTCAGTGTGACAAACTAGAAAAAATAAAAAATAAAACTTAATTAAAGCGTAATGGATTATAATTTCAGAATTTTAATGAGATGATGGATCAGTGACCAGTAGGACTACCGCAATCGCTAATGTTAAACCTGCCAGAACTAACGTGAATAATAATGTACCTTGTACATTATTTACTGTTGATTCTACGTTAAACCACAACCAGGATCCACTACAATAAAGTAATTACAACACTAATTCAGGTGTTTATAACTGAAAGAAATCAACATTATTATTTTTGCTAACCCAGCATAAGTATTGACCCCATATTGAATTTAGTAGATACTAAATTAGCTTGAGTTGGAGATACACATACTACTAATAAAGCTGCTGGACATTCGCATTTTTTATTTAACAGCAACATTTTTATTAGTGGAGAAATCTTAGTGTTGTGTGGCCAAAGTATACAATATACACATTGTTTGACTTTTGAGATGACCCCCTAAAGAATATACAATGCTGCAACAGGAACCTTTGATTTTTCTACATCCTTTGAAGAGTTATTATTTTAATTTGCTGTTCACGCTTCGTCATCCATCGCGGCTTGAGCTCCTCAGTAGTGATGCTCGCCACTAAGACTCGATGTCTCATCTATCTTCATCAACTACTCAGCTCTCGAATCTCTATGGCTAGGCTCAGATCTTCGGCATGGGTGAGATTAGTGATACTGATCCTCGATATATCGTCTATCTTCATCACGCCTTTAAGATAAGTGGCTGCTAAGGTGTTCGGTTTTTAGGTTACTCGTTTTGAGCCTCCATATCTCAATTTCGGCATAATTATTCTCCAAGTGAGATTGAGACTTTCAACTAGTAACATAGTTATGTTTCTACCTTGATTGTTACATAATAAATTATACTAAATAATAAATTAATATTTAATACATTATATGCATTCGACTGTATCAGTAATTAAATAATATAGGCTAATTAAGTTCATAGATAAAACTTTGTTTTTCCTGTCATAAATTTCCGTTTCTTTAAGTAAAGGAAAAGTAAAAATTAAATCTTTTGAAATCACCTTAAAAAATAATTAGTTATTAGTTCACTTCAGCATACTACCAATGAAATATTTAGTACTAGATTTTACAGGCGTTTATTATCTGTGAGGAGAGATCATGTTCGCTCTGTTCCTCACCCCCAACGATGGGTTGCTCCACTCACAACTAGTATCGTAAAATACTGATTGTTTAATGGTTCAAGAAACAATTCCTTGTTGTTCATAACACATAATCTGTGTTATGAAACCTGCGTCCGTAAGAATAAAATGAGGTTTGAAACTAAAAACTAAACAAAATAAGCTTTTAATAAACAATTTTATTTATTTTTACGAAGTTTAAAGTTTAAGTCCAATGGTTTTTGCGTGATTGCGTAATATCTAAACAATTAAATAAACAAACACTCTCAGTTCCCCCTTAATAATACATCATATTTCCTCGTGTAATATAACACTTTTACATTAATCTATAGACATATATACCTTTGAAAATCAATAAATAACATAACATTCATTTTGTAACATTAGTTAAGTGTTGATCCAAGGTAAAATCCAAACAAATTTCACAAGGAGTGAAATGCAATACAGTTTTGGAATCGATAAATTTTTGTGGCCCTTACAGTTACCGTTGTACTATTCACACAAGATATTACACAATGTGCCGGTACCGTGTGGACCGCACAAGTTTGACGGAGCCCCCGGTCCAGAGTGGAGGCCCGCGGTGGGAGTATACGTGCAGTTTATAGGTGACAGGGGTGAAATCCTTCCAGAGTTTATGATTATGGCGGCCGGCCGACTGCAGGAACAATCCTTTGCCGTAACACTTGCTGCTCCCCTGCACCTGGGCCTTGCGAGAAGTGTCTCCATAAATCACATTAACTGACCTTAGTTGTTACTCTCTGTTACGTTGTTACTTTTGTTTTTCCGCTTCCTCTATCACACGCGTTATTTCTCAAGGTCACATTTGAACAGCATTTTAAAATACTGTATTTTCTCTTATGTTATCATGCACAGTACTCTAATACGAGTAAGGTATTTGTATGTAAAATGGAACTAAAAAAACTACTCTTAACTATTTTCTTCGAACTTTGCAAATAACTTAGTTTTTAGACAAAAATATTATTTATGTAGGCCTCTAGCCACAAAAAATCATATTTAATTATAATCTTGAATTGAAATCATAATTTTTCAATCTAAAAAAATTAACATTGGTTTTATGCATTTAAAAACCAAAACAAAAGTGTTGCTGAAAATATCTGACTCAACAGTAGATATAGAACAGGGATTCTGGGCCACCCTCATAGTTTTTTTGATGACTTTTGCTTCGTATGACCACTTTTTTTGCTTCATATGACCACTTTTTTGCTTCGTATGACCACTTTTGCTTCCAATGACCACTTTTTGCTTCAAATGACCACTTTTGCTTCAATGACCACTCCTGCTTCAAATGACCACTTTTTGCTTCAAATGACCACTTTTTTGCTTCAAATGACCACTTTTTGAATATAATCCCAGGGAACACTCATAGTTTATTTTGACCGCTTTCAGCTCCAAATTGACCGGTTTTTGACCGGATTCTGGCCGGTTTTGGTCAAATATCAGCCCATTTCGGCCCATTTTAGGGCATTTTTCAGGATTTTCAGATACTGATTTCAAGGAGCACTTAGAATTTAATCCAGTTGTTCATTTTGATTAGGGGTCCTTTTTTTACCCCCTTCAGCTTCAAATTGACTGGTTTTTACCGATTTTGATTGGTTTTGGCCAAATATCAGCCCATTTCAGGCATTTTTCAGGATTTCAGACAGTGATTTCAAGGAGCATTTTAAATTTAATCAGGGAACTATGAGATGCACTCTTAAGTTAACTATAGTTTTTAAATGAAGTTACCCACTCCCTTGTGGTGAATCTAATCCAGAATTAATCCACGGAAGTGTGAGAACTCCTAAGTTAACCCTATGTAAATGAAAAGATACCGGTTTTCGGTGATTTTTTACTTTTTTGTCAACTTTCCAACATTTTTCAGGATTTCCGATCCATAAAAATTGATATTGAAAGGTGAATTGCCCAACATCCCAGCCCCCTATAAAATTAACTTTAATTGCAATTTTACCTACAAAGACACATTTTTAGGCCAAAATTCTCCAATTTTTAACCCAGTTTAACCTCTTAAGATCTAATCCTAAGGCCCAAGGCAGTAGACAAGCCCTACAACTAAGATGTTTAACCTAAGGCCTTGCACCTGAGTCCAAACCCTAAAACCAAGCAGCTAAGATTTGACCTGTGAATAGGGCCTATTAGCCAACAGCCTAAACCTAATGTGTTGGCACTAAGATGTAAACCTAAGGCCTTGCACCTGAGTCCAAAGTCCTAACAGCTAGCAGCTAAGGATTTGACCCGTGAATAGGGCCTATTATCCATCAGCGTAGGCCTAATGTGCTGGACCTAAGATCTAAACCTAAGGCATTGCACCTGAGTCCAAAACCCTAAAACCTAGCAGCTAAAGATTTGACCTGTGAATAGTTATTAGCTAACAGCCTAAACCTAATGTGTTGGCACTAAGATGTAAACCTAAGGCCTTGCACCTGAGTCCAAAGCATTAAAAGCTAGCAGCTAAGGATTTGACCTGTGAATAGGGCCTATTATCCATCAGCTTAGGCCTAATGTGTTGGACATAAGATCTACGCCTAAGGCCTTACACATGGTTTCCTAAGATGAAATGCCTTGGACTTAGGTCCTAAAACCTTGCAGCTCAGGCTTTCACCTGTGAATAGACCTATTTGCGTTTAGCTTAGACCTAATCTGTTGGACTAAAATCTAAACCTCAGGCCTTGCACATGAGTCCAAAACCCTAAAACTTAGCAGCTAAGGCTTTGTCCTGTGAATAGTACCTATTAGCAAACAGCCTAAACCTAATGTGTTGGCACTAAGATGTAAACCTAAGGCCTTGCACCTTGAGTCCAAAGCCCTTAAAGCTAGCAGCTAAGGCTTTGACCTGTGAATAGGGCCTATTATCTATCAGCTTAGGCCTAATGTGCTGGATCTAAGATCTAAACCTAAGCCCTTGCACCTGAATCCAAAACCCTAAAACCTAGCAGCTAAGGATTTGACCTGTGAATAGTTATTAGCCAACAGCCTAAACCTAATGTGTTGGTACTAAGATGTAAACGTAAGGCCTTGCACCTGAGTCCAAAGCCCTAAAAGCTAGCAGCTAAGGCTTTGACCTGTGAATAGGGCCTATTATCTATCAGCTTAGGCCTAATGTGTTGGACATAAGATCTAAGCCTAAGGCCTTACACATGGTTCCTAAGATGAAATGCCTTGGACTTAGGTCCTAAAACCTAGCAGTAAAGGCTTTGACCTGTGAATAGGGCCTATTAGCCAACAGCCTAAACCTAATGTGTTGGCACTAAGATGTAAACCTAAGGCCTTGCACCTGAGTCCAAAGCCCTAAAAGCTAGCAGCTAAGGATTTGACCTGTGAATAGGGCCTATTATCCAACAGCCTAAACCTAATGTGTTGGCACTAAGAGATAAACCTAAGGCCTTGCACCTGAGTCCAAAGCCCTAAAAGCTAGCAGCTAAGGATTTGACCTGTGAATAGGGCCTATTATCCATCAGCGAAGGCCTAATGTGCTGGACCTAAGATCTAAAGCTAAGCCCTTGCACCTGAGTCCAAAGCCCTAAAAGCTAGCAGCTAAGGATTTGACCTGTGAATAGGGCCTATTAGCCAACAGCCTAAACCTTATGTGTTGGCACTAAGATGTAAACCTAAGGCCTTGCACCTGAGTCCAAAGCCCTAAAACCTAGCAGCTAAGGCTTTAACCTGTGAATAGGACCTATTACCCAACAGCTTAGACCTAATGTGTTGAACCTAAAGTCTAAACCTAAGGCCTTGCAACTGAGTCCAAGCTCAAAAACCTAGTGGCTAAAGCTATGACCTGTGTATAAGACCTATCAGCCCCCAGCCAGGACCTAATGTGTCGGGACTAAGATGTAAACATAAGGCCTGACACCTTAGTACAAAGCCATAAAACCTTAAGATCTGAAAACTTACAAGGGGGCCGCGATTCACAGCCCCCCATGAATTGAGCAAACATTAGGCAACGAGGTCTTTTTTCTTTGAATATGAAAATTATGATCAGAAATGGTTATCAGATTCAGATTGGAGTATTTGAAGACCAACCTCCATCCATCTTACCCAACTCCTAACTACCGCATGGACTTGACCCAAGACCTAAGGCTATACACCGTAGGCTTTAAGGATCTTAAAAATACTTAGGCCATAGAGTTAAGACCTGAATATTTACAAGGGGGCCGCGATTCACAGCCCCCCCTGAAAAGACACTGTGGTCTAAACCTAATACCTAATACACCGTGGTATAGGCTTTTAGGTTTTTAGACCAAAGACCTACTACACCATGGTCTAGACCCAAGATCTAAGGTCTGTGGTCTAGGCTTCAGGTTCTAAGCCCCAAGATTTAAGGTCTGCATAGGCATTTAGGTTCTTAGCCTCCAGATCTAAGGCCCGTAATCTAGGCCTTTAGGTTCTTGAATCCAACACCTAGGACCCTACATCATGGTCTAGACCCTAAACCTAAGGCCTGTGATCTAGGTCTCTAAGTTCTCCTCAAGACATAAGGCCCTACACCATGGTCTAAAACCAAGACCTAAGGTCCGTTGTGTAGGCTTTAGGTTCTTATACCCAAGACATAAGGCCCTACACCAGGGTCTAGAACCAAGATCTAAAGTCCGTGGTCTAGGCTTTTAGGTTCTTATACCCAAGTCCTAAGGCCCTACACCAGGGTCTAGAACCAAGATCTAAGGTCCGTGGTCCAGACTTTTAGGTTCTTATACCCAAGTCCTAAGGTCCGTGGTCTAGGCTATTAGGTTCTTATACCCAAGTCCTAAGGCCCTACACCAGGGTCTAGAACCAAGATCTAAGGTCCGTGGTCCAGACTTTTAGGTTCTTATACCCAAGTCCTAAGGTCCGTGGTCTAGGCTTTTAGGTTCTTATAGCCAAGACCTAAGGTCCGTGGTCTAGGCTTTTAGGTTCTTATACCCAAGTCCTAGGGCCCTACACCAGGGTCTAGAACCAAGGTCCGTGGTCTAGGCTTTTAGGTTCTTATACCCAAGTCCTAAGGCCCTACACCAGGGTCTAGAACCAAGATCTAAGGTCGTTGGTCTAGGCTTTTAGGTTCTAATGACCAAGTCCTAAGGCCCTACACCAGGGTCTAGAACCAAGATCTAAGGTCCGTGGTCTAGGCTTTTAGGTTCTTATACCCAAGACCTAAGGACCGTGGTCTAGGCTTTTAGGTTCTTATACTCAAGTCCTAAGGCCCTACACCAGGGTCTAGAACCAAGATCTAGGTCCGTAGTCTAGGCTTTTAGCCTCTTATACGAAAGTCCTAAGGCCCTACACCAGGGTCTAAAACCAAGACCTAAGGTCCGTTGTGTAGGCTTTTAGGTTCTATACCAAGACCTAAGGCCCTACACCAGGGTCTAGAACCAAGATCTAAGGTTCGTGGTCTAGGCTTTTAGTTCTTATACCCAAGTCCTAAGGCCTCACACCAGGGTCTAGAACCAAGATCTAAGGTCCGTGGTCTAGGCTTATAGGTTCTTATACCCAAGTCCTAAGGCCCTACACCAGGGTCCTAGAACCAAGATCTAAGGTCCGTGGTCCAGACTTTTAGGTTCTTATACCCAAGCCCTAAGGTCCGTGTCTAGGCTTTTAGGTTCTTATACCAAAGTCCTTAAGGCCCTACACCAGGGTCTAGAACCAAGATCTAAGGTCCGTGGTCTAGGGCTTTTAGGTTCTTATACCCAAGTCCTAAGGCCCTACACCAGGGTCTAGAACCAAGATCTTAGGTCCGTGGTCTAGGCTTTTTAGGTTCTTATACCCAAGACCTAAGGACCGTGGTCTAGGCTTTTAGGTTCTTATACTCAAGTCCTAAGGCCCTACACCAGGGTCTAGAACCAAGATCTAAGGTCCGTAGTCTAGGCTTTTAGCCTCTTATACGAAAGTCCTAAGGCCCTACACCAGGTCTAAAACCAAGACCTAAGGTCCGTTGTGTAGGCTTTTAGGTTCTTATACCCAAGACCTAAGGCCCTACACCAGGGTCTAGAACCAAGATCTAAGGTCCGTGGTCTAGGCTTTTAGGTTCTTATACCCAAGTCCTAAGGCCCTACAACAGGTCTAGAACCAAGATCTAAGGTCCGTGGTCTAGGCTTTTAGGTTCTAATACCCAAGTCCTAAGGCCTCACACCAGGGTCTAGAACCAAGATCTAAGGTCCGTGGTCTAGGCTTATAGGTTCTTATACCCAAGACCTAAGGTCCGTGGTCTAGGCTTTTAGGTTCTTATACCCAAGTCCTAAGGCCCTACACCAGGGTCTAGAACCAAGATCTAAGGTCCGTGGTCTAGGCTTTTAGGTTCTTATACCCAAGTCCTAAGGCCCTACACCAGGGTCTAGAACCAAGATCTAAGGTCCGTGGTCTAGGCTTCTAGGTTCTTATACCCAAGACCTAAGGTCTGTTGTGTAGGCTTTTAGGTTCTAATACCCAAGTCCTAAGGCCCTACACCAGGGTCTAGAACCAAGATCTAAGGTCCGTGGTGTAGGATTATAGGTTCTTAGACCAAAGACCTAAGGCCCTACACCAGGGTCTAGAACCAAGATCTAAGGTCCGTGGTCTAGGCTTTTAGGTTCTTATACCCAAGTCCTAAGGCCCTACACCAGGGTCTAGAACCAAGATCTAAGGTCCGTGGTCTAGGCTTTTAGGTTCTTATACCCAAGTCCTAAGGCCCTACACCAGGGTCTAGAACCAAGACCTAAGGTCCGTGGTCTAGGCCTTTAGGTTCTTATACCCAAGTCCTAAGGCCCTACACAAGGGTCTAGAACCAAGGTCCGTGGTCTAGGCTTTTAGGTTCTTATACCCAAGTCCTAAGGCCCTACACAAGGGTCTAAAACCAAGACCTAAGGTCCGTGGAGGCCTTTTTAGGTTCTTATACCCAAGTCCTAAGGCCCTACACCAGGGTCCTAGAACCAAGATCTAAGGTCTGTAGTCCAGGCTTTTAGGTTCTTATACCCAAGTCCTAAGGCCCTACACCAGGGTCTAGAACCAAGATCTAAGGTCCGTGGTCTAGGCTTCTAGGTTCTTGTACCCAAGACCTAAGGTCTGTTGTGTAGGCTTATAGGTTCTAATACCCAAGTCCCTAAGGCCCTACACCAGGGTCTAAAATCAAGATCTAAGGTCCGTGGTCTAGGCTTTTAGGTTCTTATACCCAAGATCTAAGGCCCTACACCAGGGTCTAGAACCAAGATCTAAGGTCCGTGGTCTAGGCTTTTAGGTTCTTATACCCAAGTCCTAAGGCCCTACACCAGGGTCTAGAACCAAGATCTAAGGTCCGTGGTCCTGGCCTTTAGGTTCTTATACCCAAGTCCTAAGGCCCTACACCAGGGTCTAGAACCAAGATCTAAGGTCTGTGGTCTAGGCTTTTAGGTTCTTATACCCAAGTCTCAAGGCCCTACACCAGGGGTCTAGAACCAAGATCTAAGGTCCGTGGTCTAGGCTTATAGGTTCTTATACCCAAGACCTAAGGTCCGTGGTCTAGGCTTTTAGGTTCTTATACCCAAGTCCTAAGGCCCTACACCAGGGGCTAGAACCAAGACCTAAGGTCCTTTGATTAGGCCTTTAGGTTCTTAGACCCAAGTCCTAAGACCCGTGGACTAGGCCTTTAGGTTCATAGACCCAAGACCTAAGCTCTTAGACTCAAGACCTAAAGCCATATACCGCGGATTAGGGTTTTAAGCTCTTAGACCCAAGACCTAAGGCCATACACCCTGGTCTAGGCTTTTAGGTCTTATACCCATGACCTAGGCCCTACACCCTGGTCTAGGCTTTAAGTACTTAGACCCAAGACCTAAGGCCATAAAGTAAAGACCTGAAAACTTACAAGGGAGTCGCGATTCCACGACCCCTGAACAGACACTGTGGACCCAAGACCTAAGGCCTTACACCGTGGTCTAGGCTTTTAAGCTCTTATACCCAAGACCTAAGGCCATAAACCCTGGTCTATGCTTTTAAGCTCTTAGACTCAAGACCAAGGGCATACACACTGGTCTAGGCTTTTAAGTACTTACTCCAAGACCTAAAGTCATAAACCATGGGCTAGGCTTTTAAGCACTTAAACTCAATGCCTAAGGCGGTCCGCATGGGCTAGACTTAAGACCTAAGGCCATACACCCCTGGTCTAGGCTTTTAAGTACTTATACCAAGACCTAAGGCCATATACCGTTTTCTAGGCTTTTAAGCTCTTAGACTCAAGACCTAAGGCCATACACCGTTTTCTAGGGCTTTTAAGGCCTCAGACTCAAGACCTAAGGCATACACCGTGGTCTAGGCTGTTAAGTACTTATACCCAAGACCTAAGGCCCTACACCGTGGGCTAGGCTTTAAAGCTCTTAGACCCAAGACCTAAAACCATAGGGTTAAGACTTGAAAACTTACAAGTTAATCGCAACTCACGATCCCCGAAAAGACACCGTGGTCTAGACCCAATACTTAAGGCCCTACACGAAGACCCAAGAGCTAAGGTCCTTCACCATGATCTAGACCCTAAGACCAAAGACCTTACACTATGGTCTAGTACTCGGCATAAACCGTTTGCAGTGTGGTTGTTTCATCTATTTCTAGAGGTAAGTCGGCCTCTAAGTTCTTAGAACCTAAGACCAAAGGCCTTATACCACGGTCTAGTACTCGGCATAAGCCATGTGCAGTTGTGGTTGTTTCATCTATAGCTAGAGGAAAGTCCTAAGTTCTTAGACCTAAAAGACCAAAGGCCTTACACCATGGTCTAGTACTCGGCATAAACCGTTTTGCAGTTGTGGTTGTTTCATCTATAGCTAGAGGTAAGTCCTAAGTTCTTAGACCCTAAGACCAAAGGCCTTACATCATGGTCTAGTATTCCTCTTAAGCCGTGTGCAGTGGTTAATTTGTCTATACTTAGAAGAAAGTCGGCCTTTAAGTTCTTAGAACCTAGACCTAAGACCCTACACCCATGGACTACAACCTGGACCTAAGGCCACATCCCTAGGTTTTGTACTCGTTTAAAACCGTATGCAGTTGTGGTTGTTTCATCTATAGCTGGGCGAAGATTGGCCTTTAATAACTGTGTGCAGTTATTACTGTTTCGTCTCGAAAAAGAGAATGTTTATGCTTTTACACCATAACTTAGAACGAAAACCCATGGTCTTATTCCTAAAACCTAGAACCTTGGACCAATACCCTAGGACATAAGGGCTTAGACTTATTGCTTTAGATCTAGGGCAAAAGGAATTTAAATGAGGACCTAAGGCCTCATAATTTAGACCAACCCCAATCCCAGGCATTTAAGGCATTATACCATGGATCTGTATGTATATGACCTTAAACATTTGACCTAAGATCTAAGGCTTTAACATAAGTCTTAAGCCCTAAGACCCAACCCCATGGGCTAGTACTGGTCCTACACCATAAGGGACCGTGTAAAATGGCGTGCATAGCCCACTTTGTAGGGCCTTAGGTCTTGGGTATAAGAACCTAAAAGCCTAGACTACGGTGTATGGCCTTAGGTCTTGGGTCTAAGTACTTAAAAGCCTAGACCACGGTGTATGGCCTTAGGTCTTGGGTCTAAGTACTTAAAAGCCTAGACCACGGTGTATGGCCTTAGGTCTTGAGTCTAAGAGCTTAAAAGCCTAGAAAACGGTTTATGGCCTTAGGTCTTGGGTCTAAGTACTTAAAAGCCACCAGGGTGTATGGCCTTAGGTCTTAAGTCTAGCCCATGCGGACCGCCTTAGGCATTGAGTTTAAGTGCTTAAAAGCCTAGCCCACGGTTTATGACTTTAGGTCTTGGCGTAAGTACTTAAAAGCCTAGACCAGGGTGTATGGCCTTAGGTCTTAAGTCTAGCCCATGCGGACCGCCTTAGGCATTGAGTTTAAGTGCTTAAAAGCCTAGCCCATGGTTAATGACTTTAGGTCTTGGAGTAAGTACTTAAAAGCCTAGACCAGTGTGTATGCCCTTGGGTCTTGAGTCTAAGAGCTTAAAAGCATAGACCAGGGTTTATGGCCTTAGGTCTTGGATATAAGAGCTTAAAACCCTAGACCACGGTGTAAGGCCTTAGGTCTTTTGTCCACAGTGTCTGTTCAGGGGTCGTGAATCGCGACTCCCTTGTAAGTTTTCAGGTCTTTACTTTATGGCCTTAGGTCTTGGGTCTAAGTATTTAAAAGCCTAGACCAGGGTGTAGGGCTTTAAGTCTTGGGTATAAGAACCTAAAAGCCTAGACCAGGGTGTAGGGCCTTAGGTCTTGGGTATAAGAACCTAAAAGCCTAGACCAGGGTGTATGGCCTTGGGTCTTGGGTTTAAGAACCTAAAAGCCTAGACCAGGGTGTAGGGCCTTAGGTCTTGGGTATTAGAACCTAAAAGCCTAGACCATGGAACTTAGATCTTGGTTCTAGACCCTGGTGTAGGGCCTTAGGACTTGGGTATTAGAACCTAAAAGCCTACACAACAGACCTTAGGTCTTGGGTATAAGAACCTAGAAGCCTAGACCACGGACCTTAGATCTTGGTTCTAGACCCTGGTGTAGGGCCTTAGGACTTGGGTATAAGAACCTAAAAGCCTAGACCACGGACCTTAGATCTTGGTTCTAGACCCTGGTGTAGGGCCTTAGGACTTGGGTATAAGAACCTAAAAGCCTAGACCACGGACCTTAGGTCTTGGGTATAAGAACCTATAAGCCTAGACCACGGACCTTAGATCTTGGTTCTAGACCCTGGTGTGAGGCCTTAGGACTTGGGTATTAGAACCTAAAAGCCTAGACCACGGACCTTAGATCTTGGTTCTAGACCCTGTTGTAGGGCCTTAGGACTTGGGTATAAGAATCTAAAAGCCTAGACCACGGACCTTAGATCTTGGTTCTAGACCCTGGTGTAGGGCCTTAGGACTTGGGTATAAGAACCTAAAAGCCTAGACCACGGACCTTAGATCTTGGTTCTAGACCCTGGTGTAGGGCCTTAGGACTTGGGTATAAGAACCTAAAAGCCTAGACCACGGACCTTAGATCTTGGTTTTAGACCCTGGTGTAGGGCCTTAGGACTTGGGTATAAGAACCTAAAAGCCTAGACCACGGACCTTAGATCTTGGTTCTAGACCCTGGTGTAGGGCGTTAGGACTTGGGTATAAGAACCTAAAAGCCTAGACCACGGACCTTAGATCTTGGTTCTAGACCCTGGTGTAGGGCCTTAGGACTTGGGTATAAGAACCTAAAAGCCTAGACCACGGACCTTAGATCTTGGTTTTAGACCCTGGTGTAGGGCCTTAGGACTTGGGTATAAGAACCTAAAAGCCTGGACCACGGACCTTAGATCTTGGTTCTAGACCCTGGTGTAGGGCCTTAGGACTTGGGTATAAGAACCTAAAAGCCTAGACCACGGACCTTGGTTCTAGACCCTGGTGTAGGGCCTTAGGACTTGGGTATAAGAACCTAAAAGCCTAGACCACGGACCTTAGATCTTGGTTCTAAACCCTGGTGTAGGGCCTTAGGTCTTGGGTATAAGAACTTAAAAGCCTACACAACGGACCTTAGATCTTGGTTCTAGGCCCTGGTGTAGGGCCTTAGGACTTGGGTATAAGAACCTAAAAGCCTAGACCACGGACCTTAGATCTTGGTTCTAGACCCTGGTGTAGGGCCTTAGGACTTGGGTATAAGAACCTAAAAGCCTAGACCACGGACCTTAGGTCTTGGTCCTAGACCATGGTGTAGGGCCTTAGGTCTTGGGTATAACAACCTAAAAGCCTAGACCACGGACCTTAGATCTTGGTTCTAGACCCTGGTGTAGGGCCTTAGGACTTGTGTATAAGAACCTAAAAGCCTAGACCACGGACCTTAGATCTTGGTTCTAGACCCTGGTGTTGGCCCTTAATCCTTCGGTATAAGAACCTAAAAGCCTAGACCACAGACCTTAGATCTTGGTTCTAGACCCTGGTGTAGGGCCTTAGTCCTTGGGTATAAGAACCTAAAAGCCTGGACCACGGACCTTAGATCTTGGTTCTAGACCCTGGTGTTGGCCCTTAATCCTTGGGTATAAGAACCTAAAAGCCTAGACCACGGACCTTAGATCTTGGTTCTAGACCCTGGTGTAGGGCCTTAGGACTTGGGTATAAGAACCTAAAAGCCTGGACCACGGACCTTAGATCTTGGTTCTAGACCCTGGTGTAGGGCCTTAGGACTTGGGTATAAGAACCTAAAAGCCTAGACCACGGACCTTGGTTCTAGACCCTGGTGTAGGGCCTTAGGACTTGGGTATAAGAACCTAAAGGCCTAGACCACGGACCTTAGGTCTTGGTCATAGACCCTGGTGTAGGGCCTTAGGATTTGGGTATAAGAACCTAAAAGCCTAGACCACGGACCTTAGGTCTTGGGTATAAGAACCTAAAAGCCTAGACCACGGACCTTAGATCTTGGTTCTAGACCCTGGTGTAGGGTATTAGGACTTTGGTATAAGAACCTAAAAGCCTAGACCACGGACCTTAGGACTTGGGTATAAGAACCTAAAAGCCTAGACCACGGACCTTAGATCTTGGTTCTAGACCCTGGTGTAGGGCCTTAGGACTTGGGTATAAGAACCTAAAAGCCTAGACCACGGACCTTGGTTCTAGACCCTGGTGTAGGGCCTTAGGACTTGGGTATAAGAACCTAAAGGCCTAGACCACGGTCCTTAGGTCTTTTTTCTAGACCCTGGTGTAGGGCCTTAGGATTTGGGTATAAGAACCTAAAAGCCTAGACCACGGACCTTAGGTCTTGGGTATAAGAACCTAAAAGCCTAGACCACGGACCTTAGATCTTGGTTCTAGACCCTGGTGTAGGGCATTAGGACTTTGGTATAAGAACCTAAAAGCCTAGACCATGGACCTTAGGACTTGGGTATAAGAACCTAAAATTCTGGACCACGGACCTTAGATCTTGGTTCTAGACCCTGGTGTAGGGCCTTAGGACTTGGGTATAAGAACCTAAAAGCCTAGACCACGGACCTTAGATCTTGGTTTTAGACCCTGGTGTAGGGCCTTAGGACTTGCTTATAAGAACCTAAAAGCCTAGACCACGGACCTTAAATCTTGGTTCTAGACCCTTGTGTAGGGCCTTATGTCTTGGGTATAAGAACCTAAAAGATTACACAAAGGACCTTAGGTCTTGGTTTTAGACCATGGTGTAGGGCCTTATGTCTTGAGGAGAACTTAGAGACCTAGATCACAGGCCTTAGGTTTAGGGTCTAGACCATGATGTAGGGTCCTAGGTGTTGGATTCAAGAACCTAAAGGCCTAGATTACGGGCCTTAGATCTGGAGGCTAAGAACCTAAATGCCTATGCAGGCCTTAAATCTTGGGTCTTAGAACCTGAAGCCTAGACCACAGACCTTAGATCTTGGGTCTAGACCATGGTGTAGTAGGTCTTTGGTCTAAAAACCTAAAAGCCTAGACCACGGTGTATTAGGTATTAGGTTTAGACCACAGTGTCTTTTCAGGGGGGTCTGTGAATCGCGGCCCCCTTGTAAATATTCAGGTCTTAACTCTATGGCCTAGGTCTTGGGGCTAAGATCCTTAAAGCCAACGGTGTATAGCCTTAGGTCTTGGGTCAAGTCCATGCGGTAGTTAGGAGTTGGGTAAGATGGATGGAGGTTGGTCTTCAAATACTCCAATCTGAATCTGATAACCATTTCTGATCATAATTTCATATTCAAAGAAAAAAGACCTCGTTGCCTAATGTTTGCTCAATTCATGGGGGGGGCTGTGAATCGCGGCCCCTTGTAAGTTTTCAGATCTTAAGGTTTTATGGCTTTGTACTAAGGTGTCAGGCCTTATGTTTACATCTTAGTCCCGACACATTAGGTCCTGGCTGGGGGCTGATAGGTCTTATACACAGGTCATAGCTTTAGCCACTAGGTTTTTGAGCTTTGGACTCAGTTGCAAGGCCTTAGGTTTAGACTTTAGGTTCAACACATTAGGTCTAAGCTGTTGGGTAATAGGTCCTATTCACAGGTTAAAGCCTTAGCTGCTAGGTTTTAGGGCTTTGGACTCAGGTGCAAGGCCTTAGGTTTTCATCTTAGACCCAAAACCTTAGGTCTAGGCTGTTGCCTAATAGGTCCTATTTACAGGTCAAATCCTTAGCTGCTAGCTTTTAGGGCTTTGGACTCAGGTGCAAGGGCTTAGGTTTAGATCTTAGGTCCAGCACATTAGGCCTACGCTGATGGATAATAGGCCCTATTCACAGGTCAAATCCTTAGCTGCTAGGTTTTGGAGTTTTGGACTCATGTGCAAGGCCTGAGGTTTATGCTTTAGGTCCAACACATTAGGTCTAAGCTAAACGCAAATAGGTCCTATTCACAGGTCAAAGCCTTAGCTGCTAGGTTTTAGGACCTAAGTCCAAGGCATTTCATCTTAGGAACCATGTGTAAGGCCTTAGGCGTAGATCTTATGTCCAACACATTAGGCCTAAGCTGATAGATAATAGGCCCTATTCACAGGTCAAAGCCTTAGCTGCTAGCTTTTAGGGCTTTAGACTCAGGTGCAAGGCCTTACGTTTACATCTTAGTGCCAACACATTAGGTTTAGGCTGTTGGCTAAGAGGCCCTATTCACAGGTCAAATCCTTAGCTGCTAGGTTTTAGGGGTTTGGGCAGGTGCAAGGGCTTAGGTCCAGCACATTAGGCCTACGCTGATGGCTAATAGGCCCTATTCACAGGCTAAATCCTTAGCTGCTAGCTTTGAGGGCTTTGGACTCAGGTGCAAGGCCTTAGGTTAACATCTTAGTTGTAGGGCTTGTCTACTGCCTTGGGCCTTAGGAATTAGATCTTAAGAGGTTAAACTGGGTTAAAAATTGGAGAATTTTTGCCTAAAAATGTGTCTTTGTAGGTAAAATTGCAATTAAAGTTAATTTTATAGGGGGCTGGGGGGCTGGGATGTTGGGCAATTCGCCTTTCAATATCAATTTTTATGGATCGGAAATCCTGAAAAATGTTGGAAAGTTGACAAAAAAGTAGGCCAAAATCACCGAAAACCGGTATCTTTTCATTTACATAGGGTTAACTTAGGAGTTCTCACACTTCCTTGGATTAATTTCTGGATTAGATTCACCACAAGGGGAGTCGGTAACTTTTCACTTAAAAACTATAGTTAACTTAAGAGGGTATCTCATAGTTCCCTGGATTAAATTCAAAATGCTCCTTGAAATCACTGTCTGAAATCCTGAAAAAGCCCTGAAATGGGCTGATATTTGACCAAAACCGGCCAGAATCCGGTCAAAAACCAGTCAATTTGAAGCTGAAGGCGCTCAAAAAAAACTACGAGTGTTCCCTGGATTATATTCAAAAAGTGGTCATTTGAAGCAAAAAAGTGGTCATTTGAAGCAAAAAGTGGTCATTTGAAGCAAAAGTGGTCATTTGAAGCAAAAAGTGGTCATTTGAAGCAAAAGTGGTCATTTGAAGCAAAAAGCTGTCATACAAAGCAAAAAAAGTGGTCATATGAAGCAAAAAAAGTGGTCATATGAAGCAAAAAGTCATCAAAAAAAACTACGAGTGCGCCAGAACCGGTGTATAACCTACTACTCTGGGCCCGGGCCGCGGTCGAGTACGTTATACTCTCTACCGTGACGAGCTAGCCGCCAACCAGACGTCCACGAGGCTCGATATTGCCACCATCTGTCACGGATATGGGCCCGGGCCGCGGTCGATTACATTATACTCTCTACCGTGACGAGCTAGCCGCCAACCAGACGTCCACGAGGCTCGATATTGCCACCATCCGTCACGGATCTGGGCCCGGGCCGCGGTCGAGTACGTTATACTCTCTACCGTGACGAGCTAGCCGCCAACCAGACATCCACGTGAGTCGATATTGCCACCATCTGTCACGGATCTGGGCCCGGGCCGCGGTTGAGTACGTTATACTCTCTACCGTGACGAGCTAGCCGCCAACCAGACGTCCACGTGAGTCGATATTGCCACCATCTGTCACCGATCTGGGCCCGGGCCGCGGTCGAGTACGTTATACTCTCTACCGTGACGAGCTAGCCGCCAACCAGACGTCCACAAGGCTCGATATTGCCAACATCTGTCACCGATCTGGGCCCGGGCCGCGGTCGAGTACGTTATACTCTCTACCGTGACGAGCTAGCCGCCAACCAGACGTCCACGAGGCTCGATATTGCCACCATCTGTCACCGATATTGGCCCGGGCCGCGGTCGAGTACGTTATACTCTCTACCGTGACGAGCTAGCCGCCAACCAGACGTCCACGAGGCTCGATATTGCCACCATCTGTCACCGATCTGGGCCCGGGCCGCGGTCGACGTACGTTATACTCTCTACCGTGACGAGCTAGCCGCCAACCAGACGTCCACGAGGCTCGATATTGCCACCATCTGTCACCGATCTGGGCCCGGGCCGCGGTCGACGTACGTTATACTCTCTACCGTGACGAGCTAGCCGCCAACCAGACGTCCACGTGGCTCGATATTGCCACCATCTGTCACCGATATTGGCCCGGGCCGCGGTCGACGTACGTTATACTCTCTACCGTGACGAGCTAGCCGCCAACCAGACGTCCACGAGGCTCGATATTGCCACCATCTGTCACCGATCTGGGCCCGGGCCGCGGTCGAGTACGTTATACTCTCTACCGTGACGAGCTAGCCGCCAACCAGACGTCCACGAGGCTCGATATTGCCACCATCTGTCACCGATCTGGGCCCGGGCCGCGGTCGACGTACGTTATACTCTCTACCGTACGAGCTAGCCGCCAACCAGACGTCCACGTGGCTCGATATTGCCACCATCTGTCACCGATATTGGCCCGGGCCGCGGTCGACGTACGTTATACTCTCTACCGTGACGAGCTAGCCGCCAACCAGACGTCCACGAGGCTCGATATTGCCACCATCTGTCACCGATCTGGGCCCGGGCCGCGGTCGACGTACGTTATACTCTCTACCGTGACGAGCTAGCCACCAACCAGACGTCCACGTGGCTCGATATTGCCACCATCTGTCACCGATCTGGGCCCGGGCCGCGGTCGACGTACGTTATACTCTCTACCGTAATGTAAGGCAGTGACTTGAAGGGGAACTGCACTGCTATCGATCTGTTTGAGTACCGCGGAATCTCAATTAATTTATTTTATAATTATGCAGTATTTTTTAGTTTTTTTTTACATTATCAAATCTGCTAATATTGGAAATTTTCTTTGAATTTGTTTCCTAGCAACCAATAAAAAAGATAACATTAATTTTCAGACATTTTAGGCTTAAACAATTTTTTTATCTTTCGTAAAAATATTTATTTTTAAATAAAAAGTATCTTGTTACTTCTGATACATACCTCCAAGAATATGTGTACAAAGTTTCATGATGATCGGTTGAGTAGTTTTCGCGTGAAAGTCCAACAAACTACTGGACATTACATTTATAACATTATTATTATAGAAGATAGGATACATTGAAAACATATAGGAAAATAATTCTTGACCACTAAAAATAACAATAAAATACATGAATATGGTTAACTGCAATCTATTGCTTTGGATTGTCAAATATTGAACAAGACAGAGGTTTCAATAGCCTTTTAAGTAGGGTTCATAATTTCACTGTAATACTGACGAAAGACACCTATATTTTGGAAGTAAAATACATCCACTATAGACACCTCACCAACACTCCATTTTAAAATAAACTAAGGCGTATAATTAATTTTTTAATTCAAGCATTTGAATAGAGTATAAAGAGTATATATCGAAAGAGCACATTATTGTTCTAAATTGTTGCTGAGTGGGGTCGGGGGGGCCGAGCTTTCGCTCTAAACTTATCAAGCATCATTTTCCTTTCTTAGACAAAGCTCGTTCACTCTGCTCTATAAGACGAGCTAATTCGCTCCGCGCACTCGCAAGGATGCTTATCTTTAGTTTAAATTTATTGCACGACAGGCTAAATATTTAACACATTTGTTTACCTCTACAGTTATAAGCTGATTTTGTTCACTTTATTAGCTACAAAAAATCGTTATTAGGAAAACGTAGGAACTTTGAAGGGCTCTAGGAAGGAAACAGAATTTCCAAAAAAATATGGAACGAATTCCAATCAATTTTTAGTGGCTCAGACCAATAACTTCAACCCAAAAATAAAACCAATCTTATTTTTTATTTTATCTTTATTTATTATTATTATTTATCTTATTTTTGGACAGAAAACATTTTTGGCTGTACAAATAGTGATTTTATTTAAGAGTACATTAATGTTACATTTTACCAAATAAAATATTGGCCGTTAGACTGCGATAGCTTATTCTTGCTTTTTTACAAGTTCTGAGGAGTAGGAATTTAAAGTTAAGTTAAACTAGTGGCTATAAAAAAGTGTGTTTAGCCTCCCATAGAATTGAGAATTCATACAAACTATGACAATAAAATATTTACCATTGCGTTATAAAAATATACTATAAGATATATATGTTTATTTAATCGCATTACTAAGAAAGTTAAAGGCATTAATCATTAACACATAAATACTGCAATCGCATTCTGTGTAAGAGTTAATGCGTAGTCTCCGAATCTCCGGTCTTTACGGCACTTTAACCCCTTTGAGAAAACCCTTTACTTTCCTACCTTTGAACTACTGTTCTTGGGTTCTCTATAAAATATGCTAACTCCTTTAAAATATCTGACAAAATATTTATAAAATAATTCAACCTCAACCTCTGGTAGTCTATAAATAAGAATAAATAACAATACATATGCAACAATATACGGAATAAGATGCCCGTTTATCAGAGATATTTGTCATATTTGTCTACTTTTCTTTTTTTTTTTAATCCATGGCTTTCTAGAAATATTTATACATATATTTAACTTATAAATCTTTTATTGGCTACATTTAAAAAAAATCCGTATTTTTTAAATTTACATATTATGTGAAATCACCTCTCAGGTGGAAAATGGGAAACTTAGTCATGGATTATTTATTGACGAAATAAAGTTGTCGTTGAATATTGCCTTCTTCAGAACAAAAATAAAACACACTTTGAAATTGATTGAAAGTGAAATTGACTTGAAGCTAAAGAGAATAACAATAGGAATAAACGTGAAGGGTAAATTGAATAAAATTTCCATATATGTTACAGTTGGGGATCCAGAACAAATATGATCTTGCTCGCCGAATAACGTATATTCACTTCCGTCCCTGAAGACCAGTTTATCTCTGTTTATGACTTATAGCTTATGGTGCTTTGTGTTTCTCTATTATAAACCATTTAGGTATATAATATAATGGAAATTAAGTAATGCCAAACTTGATTACTTTTGGTGAAGCCTACTTAATAGCATGGTAAAATGTTTTACCATTAGTATTTACTAGTTGTTTCCAGTTAATAATATTAACTATGTTTTAATATCATTAAATAATTTAAATTGCCTTTTAACTTGCCTTTACCAAAAATAGGGAAGTTGAAGAGTAAACTTTATTAACAACAAATAAAAAATAAAAATGTTTAACTGTTTTAATTAACATTTTAACAGAATATCTAAAACACTGAATGACAGAACAATTTCATCTTAATTCTGATATGTTAAAGGAGAAACTCTTCCCATCCTATGTTTCAAACACTATCCTCTTTAGTTAGATTGTTCTTTAACCATTTTCTTAGTTTATCATAAGAGCTGCATCTTGACATTGCTATACAATGCCCCATGCTGAAAGCAGGGTTCTGGCAGATAAAGACCAACTTTTTCAAGCGTCTGTCATTGACTTTTTGCTATTATCATGGCAAAAGCACTTCATCATGGGAACTTGTCGACGTTTAAATTTTAGGGGGAAATTTCCTTCTGACGGTTCTAAACTTAATTGGGGTAGTAACATCCGTTTTCCAACCTAACTTCCAGTAGTAATTTCTATTTAAAACTTTTATCATTCATCTCTTTCACCATTAGTCCTGGTTCCATCAACCAGTCTTTTTATTTTATTTAAATTTCTTGATAAAATTACAATTACACCTTTTTAAGGCATAACTTGTGAAGGGATAACCCACTTGGTGCTAAAATGTGAAGAAATTCATCAATGACATGTAACTGTTCCCCCTCTTCTTGAATCAAAGTATCCTCTGAGTAGTATATAAACTCTACTGTCATTGTTTAGTTGCTCAACTATTTTATTGTTTATTTCGTCATAATGTTCGTTCTTTGGCGAAAGTACCACATGCATTTTTGTCTTTTTTAAAGCATCTTCAGAGAAGCATTTCGTCAATGATATTTTCATTCACAATACATTGTGGTGGAAGACTTATCAATCTGATATTGTTTTTAAGGCTAAGTCAAAACTTGTACTTTCTCATGTTCCATTAGAAAGTCCTCAGCTAGATAGTTTTTTAATGTCTCCCAAAGTGCTGCAGAATTTGCAGAATCGTTTTCAAGTATACAAATGTATCTGAATAGGTCTCTAAGCTGGTTTGGCATTTGGAAATTACGTGATTTTGCTATTGTGTTTTCCCATTCCCTGTTGCCTAAAAAGAGTCCATGTTTATTCTATACAGGCATCTATAAATGTATAAAAACCCTGGCTATTTACCATTCGCAAATTTTCAAAGCTTGTTGCTCCTGTCACATGTAGAAGAAGCAACCTTAAAAAGTATTTTTCACCAAACTGTTAATACGACGCCGATTTGTAAACACTGAATTATGTCTTCTGGGTGGCATATTTAAAGATAATCAAAATTAAAAATTCAATACACAACACATAAAAATATCTAAGAATATTTAAAGCACAACATATCTGAAAATAAAATACAATCACGTAATTAAATAAACTAATTGTCACTCCCTAATACTCAGAATAAAAACTGCCCATGTTAATAAACACATCCCCATTTCGTCAGTCATCGTTGTATTTGAATTTGAAAGTAAAATTATAAGTAAACAGAAAAACTAAATAAATTAAAATGACAGAAGGGAGACAGGTTATTTTTATGAAGACAGCTGTTTGTTTTCATGAAATGAATCATATGTTAGGTAAAATTACTGAATTTTGTCTTATATTTAAAATACATGGAAGTAGTGTGAAATTGTTGGTGCTGGCCCAGTTCAAGGTCACCTGAGGGATGACGTCATCGAGGTCAATGACCTCACCGATGACGTCATCGATGACGTCATCGATTGCGTCATCGATGACGTCATCACCAATGACGTCATTTCTATGACGTCACACCCATGACGTCACAGAAATGACGTGCTGATGACGTCATCACCCCTTACGTCATCAAAATGACGTCACCGACGCCACTGAGGTCAAGGTCATGCCGAAACTTAAAATTTTTTGGCACTTTTGCCGTTTCTCACACTACGCTCCGAGTTTCAGTCCGAGTCCCCGTGACCTTGACCACTTGGAGCGAATTTTCGACGAGAAACGGCAAAAGTGCCAAGTTAAACTCGAGTTTCTGACATGACAGCCTAAATGGGCAATCGGTTATCCCTCAGGTGACCTTGAACCAGCACAACACCAACAATTTCATATTACTGTGACCTTGAAAACCTAACAACGGAGCGCCGACACCGATGCGCACCCCACGACAGCCACCGAGTGACTGACTGTCAGGCTCTGTGTACTCTAGGTATATCGGCTTGAGAGACTAAGACTCTAAACCGTCAGGAATGGGAGTAACTAACTGAATTTTGCAAGGAAAAGTCATTTTATCCAATATTTTAAACAAATCTTCATCAGTAAAACTGACATTAGTCTGTTTGGTATAAAACCTAGGGTGTCCGCGCAACAGCTTGCGCCACTTAGCTAAAGTCGAAACCCTTTTGACTTTGAGTGGTGGACAGTGAGCAACTAATAAAGTCTTAACACGGCTAAGTTTCTTACCTAAAACGTCCCGCGACATGGCTTCCCCTCACAAAAGTCCGCACAATACTAAGAGACTGTTGTTAGCGCAGGAGTCAAGGGAAAAGTGGTGGGGGAAACGGCAGGAGCGGGGGAAGGTCACAGTGGTGGGGGAAGGTGAGGTTGTACGCTGGAGTATCGCATCACTTCACCATGAGCTGTCCTACAGTCAACACACTGTTCTCTTGGCCCGAGTTGGCGTTAGAAGAAACATTTCTGTACAGCTTAGGCTGTGAGAGTCGAGGAAGCAAAGTCAAAGTGGAAATTGCGTTAAACTCCAAGATGAAGAGTCTCCTAAACAAACTAATTGTATCCCTGCAATCCCCTATAACTTTAGAGGAATACCACTTTATAAAGCGACACCTTAGTCTTTGGCAAAACGAATTGGAATTGGAAAAGATTACAGTAAAATTAATTTAACTTAAAACTTGGACTGGACACTCATGGCGATACCACGTGGCGTGCAAACGCCACCCTAAACATTACAAGTTAGGTTATTGAGCACCTCTGGTACGATAACCGACGTGCTAGAGTTAAAGTGTGATGACCTTGAGTCAAAACACTGAAATACTACAAGTCGATATCGTCCCAGAGTTAAAGTGTAGTGACCTACATTCAAAACTTGTAAAATTACTTACATATAGAGAGCTAGAGAACAGCGAGACGCACCGCATGGAAGCCGGAGACATACTGGCGAAGCAGTGTTGTGCAGCCTAGGGACCCAGTTGTGGTGGGGGTATAGCCAACACTTAGAGTACAAGTGTTGTGGGTGACCTCGAGGGTGACCTTGAACCAGCTCGAGAAGTGACCCGTACTCTAGGTATATGGGAAGTGGTGGGGTAAATCTCAAGGTCATTCAAATGGAGTTTAAAAAAAGTCAAAGAGTAGAGAGACTATTCTACTCTTCAGAGTCCTCGTGACCTTGAGGATTTGGAGCCAATTTCTACGAGAAATAGCAAAAGTGCAGTAGCACCGTTTTGGTGCTACCTTAAATGTAAATGTTAATTAGTCCCTTAAATGTTAAAGTGTGATGACCTTGAGCATAAGAGTTAAAGTTTTCTTGGGGAGACAATTCGATGTTGTCCCAGAGTTAAAGTGTTAAGACCTTGAGTCAAAACACAGAAATATTACAAGTCGATGTTGTCTCATAGTTAAAGTGTGGCGACCTTGAGTAAAACTCAGAAGTATTTAGCCTATGTTGTTCCAAAGTTAAAGTGTGGTGACCTTGAGGAAAAAATTAGAAATATTTACCCCATGTTGGCCCAGAGTTAAAGTGTTAAGACCTTGAGTCAAAACACAGAAATATTACAAGTCGATGTTGTCTCATAGTTAAAGTGTGGCGACCTTGAGTAAAACTCAGAAATATTTAGCCTATGTTGTTCCAAAGTTAAAGTGTGGTGACCTTGAGGAAAAAATTAGAAATATTTACCCCATGTTGGCCCAGAGTTAAAGTGTAATGACCTTGAGTCTGTCATGTGACACTGCTCGGGTGACCTTGAACTGGCCCGGCTGCCTTACTCTAACCATTACTGCAACCGCGATGTGCACCCTACGACAGACACCGAGCGACTGACTATTAGGCTCCGCGTAATCTAGGTATATGGGAAGTGGTGGGGGGAATTGCGATGACCTTGGGAAACTTGAAAATGTCACGCCAGGTAGCACCGTTTTGGTGCTACCTTAAATGTAGATGTTAAAGTGTAATGACCTTGAGTAAAAAAAACATAGAAATAATACAAGTCGATATTGTCCCAGAGTTAAAGTGTGGTGACCTTGAGTGAAAACATAGAAATATTACAAGTTGATGTCGTCCCAAAGGTAAAGTGTGGTGACCTTGAGCATAAGAACTAAAGTTTTCTTGGTATGAAAAGTTTAAGTAGATTCAGAGTTAAAGTGTGGCGACCTTGAGTGAAAACATAACAACATTACAATTTGAAGTCGTCCCAGAGGTAAAGTATTATGACCTTGAGTGAAAACACAGAAAAACCACAAGTCGATGTCGTCCCAGAGTTAAAGTGTGGTGACCTTGAGGGAAAAGTTCTGAAATATTTTAGCCTATGTTGGTCCAGAGTTAAAGTGTAGTGACCTTGAGCATTTGTCTTGGTATGACAATTTGATGTTGCACCAGAGTTAAAGTGTTGGGACCTTGAGTGAAAACATAGAAATATTACAAGTTGATGTCGTCCCAGAGGTAAAGTGTGATGACCTTGAGTCAAAACACAGAGAAACCAGAAGTCGATGTCGTCCCAGAGTTAAAGTGTGGTGACCTTGAGGGAAAAATTCTGAAATATTTAGCCTATGTTGGTCCAGAGTTAAAGTGTAGTGACCTTGAGCTGAAAACTTGTAAAATACTTACATCAATAGAGACGGTAATCCCCGCTCTCACCCCTGCGCCCCCAGTGGCGCCCCCAACCCTGCGCCCCTGGTAGCACCCCCACCCCTGCGCTACCGATGGCGCCCCTGGGTGTGGTAGCCCGGTGGAGATATAAGGCGGCCCCGCTCATAGCCGGCTCACAGCCCGTCCCCGTGCGTTGAGCTACCTAAAGGTTTGAGCAAACACTTAGAAATATTTACTCTTCGTACGATCAGAGTTAAAGTTTTCATCTCAACAGACGTACCCCCAGGTTTGAACCAACACTTAGAAAAATTTACTCATGGTACAACAGTTTTATGTTTTCGCCAAATAAGTGTAAGTGTGGTAAATTGAACTGGCTAAAATGTTATAATTTGCTAAGTTTGTATTGTTGTACATGATAAATCCTAAATTTTAACTTATAACCGTACAGTAGAGTGCCAACACCAGTGTGCACCCCACGACAGTCGCAGAGCGACTGACCGTACGGCTAAGGGTGGCCTAGGTATAAGGAAAGTGGTGGGGGGAATTGCGATGACCTTGGGGACTTTAACAATTGTGACTATAGGTAAAACTTAAGTTTTCGTTATTTCAACCTAAGGTCTTGGCTTTTCGCGTTTCAGAGTGTATTAAAGCGATCTAGCCATTAATTGTAAAATTGATTTCTTAAAAGATAGTCATTTTTACGCTGGGTGTTGGTAAATTTGTTAGAGTCCAGATTGCCCATACAAAACCAAACTTTTTTATTATTCAATATTTCAGTCTGGGATTTCGGATTTACATGTTTCAGCGTATTTTAAAGTGTTTAAGCTTATCTTAAAAATTTGAAAAACTTTAACATTTTATACTAAAATTTGCGAGTTGACTGATAAAATATTTCTGTCAGGAGTGACTATAGGTAAAATTTCAGTTTTCGTTATTTTAACCTAAGGTCTTGGCTTTTCGCGTTTCAGAGTGTATTAAAGCGATCTAGCTATTAATTGTAAAATAGATTTCTTAAAAGATAGTCATTTTTACGCTGGGTGTTGGTAAATTTGTTAGAGTCCAGATTGCCCATACAAAACCAAACTTTTTTATTATTCAATATTTCAGTCTGGGATTTCGGATTTACATGTTTCAGCGTATTTTAAAGTGTTTAAGCTTATCTTAAAAATTTGAAAAACTTTAACATTTTATACTAAAATTTGCGAGTTGACTGATAGAATATTTCTATGTCAGGAGTGACTATAGGTAAAATTGAAGTTTTCGTTATTTCAACCTATGGTCTTGGCTTTTCGCGTTGCAGAGTGTATTAAAGCAATCTAGCTATTAATTGTAAAATTGATTTCTTAAAAGATAGTCATTTTTACGCTGGGTGTTGGTAAATTTGTTAGAGTCCAGATTGCCCATACAAAACCAAACTTTTTTATTATTCAATATTTCAGTCTGGGATTTCGGATTTACATGTTTCAGCGTATTTTAGAGTGTTTAAGCTTATCTTAAAAATTTGAAAAACTTTAACATTTTTTAATAAAATTTGCGAGTTGACTGATAGAATATTTCTGTCAGGAGTGACTATAGGTAAAATTTAAGTTTTCGTTATTTCAACCTAAGGTCTTGGCTTTTCGCGTTTCAGAGTGTATTAAAGCGATCTAGCTATTAATTGTAAAATTGATTTCTTAAAAGATAGTCATTTTTACGCTGGGTGTTGGTAAATTTGTTAGAGTCCTGATTGCCCATACAAAACCAAACTTTTTTATTATTCAATATTTCAGTCTGGGATTTCGGATTTACATGTTTCAGCGTATTTTAGAGTGTTTAAGCTTATCTTAAAAATTTGAAAAACTTTAACATTTTATACTAAAATTTGCGAATTGACTGATAGAATATTTCACTAAGTCACGAGTTTTTATTGTTGTACATGATAAATCCTAAACTTTAACTTAAAACCGTACAGCAGAGTGCCGACACCAGTGTGCACCCCACGACAGTCGCAAAGCGACTGACCGTACGGCTCCGGGTGCCCTATGTATAAGGAAAGTGGTGGGGGGAATTGCGATGACCTTGGGGACTTTAACAATTGTGACTATACGTAAAATTTCGTTTTTCATTATATCAACCTAAGGTCTTGGCTTTTCGCGTTTCAGAGTGTATTAAATCGATCTAGCTATTAATTGAAAAATTGATTTCTTAAAATATAGTCATTTTTACGCTGGGTGTTGGTAAATTTGTTAGAGTCCCGATTGTCCATACAAAACCAAACTTTTTTATTATTCAATATTTCAGTCTGGGATTTCGGATTTACATGTTTCAGCGTATTTTAGAGTGTTTAAGCTTATCTTAAAAATTTGAAAAACTTTAACATTTTTTACTAAAATTTGCGATTTGACTGATAGAATATTTCTATGTCAGGAGTGACTATAGGTAAAATTTAAGTTTTCGTTATTTCAACCTAAGGTCTTGGCTTTTCGCGTTTCAGAGTATATTAAAGCAATCTAGCTATTAATTGTAAAATTGATTTCTTAAAAGATAGTCATTTTTACGCTGGGTGTTGGTAAATTTGTTAGAGTCCCGATTGTCCATACAAAACCAAACTTTTTAATTATTCAATATTTCAGTCTGGGACTTCGGATTTACATGTTTCAGCGTTTTTTAGAGTGGTTAAGCTTATCTTAAAAATTTGAAAAACTTTAACATTTTTTACTAAAATTTGCGAGTTGACTGATAGAATATTTCTGTCAGGAGTGACTATAGGTAAAATTTAAGTTTTCGTCATTTTAACCTAAGGTCTTGGCTTTTCGCGTTTCAGAGTGTATTAAAGCGATCTAGCTATTAACTGTAAAATAGATTTCTTAAAAGATAGTCATTTTTACGCTGGGTGTTGGTAAATTTGTTAGAGTCCAGATTGCCCATACAAAACCAAACTTTTTTATTATTCAATATTTCAGTCTGGGATTTCGGATTTACATGTTTCAGCGTATTTTAAAGTGTTTAAGCTTATCTTAAAAATTTGAAAAACTTTAACATTTTATACTAAAATTTGCGAGTTGACTGATAGAATATTTCTATGTCAGGAGTGACTATAGGTAAAATTTAAGTTTTCGTTATTTCAACCTAAGGTCTTGGCTTTTCGCGTTTCAGAGTGTATTAAAGCAATCTAGCTATTAATTGTAAAATTGATTTCTTAAAAGATAGTCATTTTTACGCTGGGTGTTGGTAAATTTGTTAGAGTCCCGATTGTCCATACAAAACCAAACTTTTTTATTATTCAATATTTCAGTGTGGGACTTCGGATTTACATGTTTCAGCGTATTTTAGAGTGTTTAAGCTTATCTTAAAAATTTGAAAAACTTAAACATTTTATACTAAAATTTGCGAGTTGACCGATAGAATATTTTTATGTCAGGAGTAACTATACTAAAAATTTAGTATTATATTATTTCAACCTAAGGTCTTGGCTTTTCGCGTTTCAGAGTGTATTAAAGCAATCTAGCTATTAATTGTAAAATTGTTTTCTTAAAAGATAGTCATTTTTACGCTGGGTGTTGGTAAATTTGTTAGAGTCCCGATTGTCCATACAAAACCAAACTTTTTTATTATTCAATATTTCAGTCTGGGATTTCGGATTTACATGTTTCAGCGTATTTTAGAGTGTTTAAGCTTATCTTAAAAATTTGAAAAACTTAAACATTTTATACTAAAATTTGCGAGTTGAACGATAGAATATTTCTATGTCAGGAGTAACTATACTAAAAATTTAGTATTACATTATTTCAACCTAAGGTCTTGGCTTTTCGCGTTTCAGAGTGTATTAAAGCAATCTAGCTATTAATTGTAAAATTGATTTCTTAAAAGATAGTCATTTTTACGCTGGGTGTTGGTAAATTTGTTAGAGTCCCGATTGTCCATACAAAACCAAACTTTTTAATTATTCAATATTTCAGTCTGGGACTTCGGATTTACATGTTTCAGCGTATTTTAGAGTGTTTAAGCTTATCTTAAAAATTTGAAAAACTTTAACATTTTTTACTAAAATTTGCGAGTTGACCGATAGATTATTTCTAAGTCAGGAGTGACTATCCCGAGTGGATATAGGTAAAATTTAAGTTTTTATATTTCAACCTAAGGTCTTGACTTTTCGGGTTTCAGAGTTTATTAAAGCGGTTTTTGGGTGATTATTGAATTTCTATTTAGGCTTAAATGTCTTTATCTAAAGGTAGCACCGTTTTGGTGCTACCTTTGAAGTAGTATATTTATACATAAAATATTGCTTTAAGTTTTAAACAACATTATAAGCGTTTATACTGTGTTCATATCAATCTACCAAATATGTTTATATATATTAAACACAATTGTGGTTTTCACTTTTAACACTAAATTGAAAAGTTCTAATTGGGCTTAACCCATAAAGATGTTGCTACTTAAAGGTAGTCTCGTTTTTGTGCTACCTTTGATGTACTAATTTTATAAATAAAATTTTGATTTAGGTTTTTAAACACGTTTAAAGGATTTTTAAGGTCAAACAACCCAATATGTTTATATATGTAAATTCCTAATAAAACCTTAAGGTTATTTTGTAACTTCCATTTCGCTTTAAACCCACATTAATGTAGCTATTTTAAGGTAGCACCATTTTGGTGCTACTCTTGATGTGCTATTTTTTATACATAAAGTTTTGTTTCAAAAATTTAAACAACACTTTAAAGAATAGATTTTAGGTCAAACTACTAGATATATTATTATGTATTTAAATTCTTAACAAACTAGTTTTCACCTTAAAGGTGACTTAGAAGTTAAACTTGGGCTTAACCCATATAAATGTTGCTACCTAAAGGTGCCACCTTGTAAAATATATCTACAAGTTTTTTAAGCAACTATTTTATGTACCGTTTTTTTTTTAGTCAGAACTAGCATATATATATATATATATATATATATATATATATATGCGTGTGTGCGTGTGTAAATTCTTAACCAAACATTAGTTTTAACCTTAAAAGTGATAAAGTAACCCTCTTTTGGCAGAAAGGGTAGCATCGTTTTGATGCTACCTTTAAGGTCCTATTTAATAGTGTTTTTTTAATATGTAATATGTTTTTAAAATATGTTAGTAAAACATAAAGCATATTGTGTTGGTATATATTTGTTTTTTTTTTTTACAAGAAAAGTTTTAAATGTAATGTACAATTGTGTATGTCCTTTAGTATTCCTCTACTGCGCATGCGCAGAAGGTTTTTCTCCATTCTCCGTTGGGTATAAAAGCAGCTCGTTTAACCATGTCTTTCATTATTTGGCGAACTTTTGCCGAGTGAACATCTTTTTCACAACTCCGGTTTTTTCGGATATTTAAAAGGTGTATGATAATTTTAATATTCAATTAATATTTAAATTAAATAGATAACAAATTACTTTAGCATGTCTGCACTGCAGTGTTACATGTTTGATAATAAACCTGTAGCTGTCTTATTTGATCGTGAAAACAATCCATGGTTTAAGGCTAATGATATATCAGAGATTCTAGAATACAAAAGACCACGGAAAGCAATAAATGATCTAGTTAAAGAAAAATATAAAAAGTTATTTAAGGATATAGATGGAACTAGTTCAGTGCTACCCTCTAACTTTCAAAAAGTACCACATTCATCAATGAACCAGGTTTATATTCCTTAATTTTATCGTCTAAGATGAGATTGGCTAAACGCTTTCAAGATTGGGTGTTCGAAGAAATCCTCCCATCAATTCGCAAGTATGGAGAATATAGAATTAAAAAAGAAAACCTTGAGTTGACTCACTCTTTACATAAAGTGTTGGCAAATAATCAAAAACTAATTGAAACGTTAATTAATCAAATACCTAAAGTTGCTGTTATACCTGATAATATGGATTTAAAACATATCTTTTGTGTATTGGAAAAAGACACATACTATGAAAAGTATGGAGTAATGGAGTATAAGTGCATTCGTACAGAAAGAAGACGATATAAAAGAGCGCTAAAGAGAGCTAAGAAAGATGGTTTTGTACCAAGTTTTTCAAGATATCCTGTGCCAAACAGTATAAATATCTTAAATAAAGCTAAAGAGGTTATGCATAGTTATGGTATGCATTATGAATCTTCATTAAATAACATATTGACCTCTCATAATTTTGTAAATATTGTAAAAATTGTTCTTAATGAATAAACTGTATGAGTGTATGTGTGAATGTGGAACTTATTAGATTGAGAAGTTAAAGCTATTACTTTAGCTACTCCTTTGAAAAGTCTGGGGTGAGTGAAGGTCACTGGCGCGGTTGACTAAAAGACCCGTAAACCATGTGTGTGTGTGTGTGTGTGTGTGTGTGTGTGTGTGTGTGTGTGTGTGTGTGTGTGTGTGTGTGTGTGTGTGTGTGTGTGTGTGTGTGTGTGTGTGTGTGTGTGTGTGTGTGTGAATGTGTGGAAAATGACGTACATCCACCTCCCCGTGGTATTTTCTGGGTAACGCTAAGAGGTGTACATCTAATATTTTTATAACCCACGTGGACCAGTTAATGTAATAAAAGAAGGTTTGAAGCTAAAAATACACTAAACACTAATCATGAGACCTATATGAACTATTATAAAAGAAACTTAGCATAAAAGTGGTTATCTTTCAAGAAATCAATTATACAAATAATAGTTAAATCGCTTTAAAACACTCTGAAACGTAAAAAGCCAAGACCTTAGGTTGAAATAACAAAAAATTAAATTATACCTATAGTCACTCGGGACTTAGAGAAGCTATTCTATCAGTAAACTCACAAATTTTAGTGAAAATTGTTAAAGTTTTACAAATTTTTAAAATCGTCTTAAACACTCTAAGACACGCTGAAACATGTAAATCCGAAACCCAAGACTGAAATATTGAATAATAAGAAATTTGGTATTGTATGGGCACTCGAGACTGTCGAATTTTACAACACCCCGCAATAATCGACTATCTTTTAAAAAATCAATTTTTCAATTAATAGTTAAATCGCTTTAATACACTCTAAAAGGCAAAAAGCCAAGACCTTAGGTTGAAATAACGAAAACTTAAATTTTAGCTATGGTCACTCCTGACTTAGAAATAATCTGTCAGTCAACTCGCAAATTTTAGTATAAAATGTCAAAGTTTTTCAAATATTTAAGATAAGCTTAAACACTAAAATACGCTGAAACATGTAAATCCGAAATCCCAGACTGAAATATTGAATAATAAAAAAGTTTGGTTTTGTATGGGCAATCGGGACTCTTAACAAATTTACCAACACCCAGCGTAAAAATGACTATCTTTTAAGAAATCAATTTTACAATTAATAGCTAGATCGCTTTAATACACTCTGAAACGCGAAAAGCCAAGACCTTAGGTTGAAATAATGTAATACTAAATTTTTAGTATAGTTACTCCTGACATAGAAATATTCTATTGGTCAACTCGCAAATTTTAGTATAAAATGTTTAAGTTTTTCAAATATTTAAGATAAGCTTAAACACTCTAAAATACGCTGAAACATGTAAATCCGAAGTCCCAGACTGAAATTTTGAATAATAAAAAAGTTTGGTTTTGTATGGGCAATCAGGACTCTAACAAATTTACTAACACCCAGCGTAAAAATGACTATCTTTTAAGAAATCAATTTTTCAATTAATAGCTAGATCGCTTTAATACACTCTGAAATTCAAAAAGCCAAGACCTTAGGTTGAAATAACGAAAACTTAAATTTTACCTATATCCACTCCTGACATAGAAATATTCTATCAGTCAACTCGCAAATTTTAGTATAAAATGTTTAAGTTTTTCAAATTTTTAAGATAAGCTTAAACACTCTAAAATACGCTGAAACATGTAAATCCGAAATCCCAGACTGAAATATTGAATATTAAAAAAGTTTGGTTTTGTATGGGCAATTAGGACTCTAACAAATTTACCAACACCCAGCGTAAAAATGACTATCTTTTAAGAAATCAATTTTACAATTAATAGCTAGATCGCTTTAATACACTCTGAAACGCGAAAAGCCAAGACCTTAGGTTGAAATAACGAAAACTTAAATTTTACCTATAGTCACTCCTGACATAGAAATATTCTATCAGTCAACTCGCAAATTTTAGTATAAAATGTTAAAGTTTTTCAAATTTTTAAGATAAGCTTAAACACTTTAAAATACGCTGAAACATGTAAATCCGAAATCCCAGACTGAAATATTGAATAATAAAAAAGTTTGGTTTTGTATGGGCAATCTGGACTCTAACAAATTTACCAACACCCAGCGTAAAAATGACTATCTTTTAAGAAATCTATTTTACAATTAATAGCTAGATCGCTTTAATACACTCTGAAACGCGAAAAGCCAAGACCTTAGGTTAAAATAACGAAAACTTAAATTTTACCTATAGTCACTCCTGACAGAAATATTTTATCAGTCAACTCGCAAATTTTAGTAAAAAATGTTAAAGTTTTTCAAATTTTTAAGATAAGCTTAAACACTCTAAAATACGCTGAAACATGTAAATCCGAAGTCCCAGACTGAAATATTGAATAATTAAAAAGTTTGGTTTTGTATGGACAATCGGGACTCTAACAAATTTACCAACACCCAGCGTAAAAATGACTATCTTTTAAGAAATCAATTTTACAATTAATAGCTAGATTGCGGTTGAAATAACGAAAACTTAAATTTTACCTATAGTCACTCCTGACAGAAATATTCTATCAGTCAACTGTAAAAAATGTTAAAGTTTTTCAAATTTTTAAGATAAGCTTAAACACTATAAAATACGCTGAAACATGTAAATCCGAAATCCCAGACTGAAATATTGAATAATAAAAAAGTTTGGTTTTGTATGGGCAATCAGGACTCTAACAAATTTACCAACACCCAGCGTAAAAATGACTATCTTTTAAGAAATCAATTTTACAATTAATAGCTAGATCGCTTTAATACACTCTGAAACGCGAAAAGCCAAGACCTTAGGTTGATATAATGAAAAACGAAATTTTACGTATAGTCACAATTGTTAAAGTCCCCAAGGTCATCGCAATTCCCCCCACCACTTTCCTTATACATAGGGCACCCGGAGCCGTACGGTCAGTCGCTTTGCGACTGTCGTGGGGTGCACACTGGTGTCGGCACTCTGCTGTACGGTTTTAAGTTAAAGTTTAGGATTTATCATGTACAACAATAAAAACTCGTGACTTAGTGAAATATTCTATCAGTCAATTCGCAAATTTTAGTATAAAATGTTAAAGTTTTTCAAATTTTTAAGATAAGCTTAAACACTCTAAAATACGCTGAAACATGTAAATCCGAAATCCCAGACTGAAATATTGAATAATAAAAAAGTTTGGTTTTGTATGGGCAATCTGGACTCTAACAAATTTACCAACACCCAGCGTAAAAATGACTATCTTTTAAGAAATCAATTTTTCAATTAATAGCTAGATCGCTTTAATACACTCTGAAACGCGAAAAGCCAAGACCTTAGGTTGTAATAACGAAAACTTAAATTTTACCTATATCCACTCCTGACATAGAAATATTCTATCAGTCAACTCGCAAATTTTAGTATAAAATGTTTAAGTTTTTCAAATTTTTAAGATAAGCTTAAACACTCTAAAATACGCTGAAACATGTAAATCCGAAATCCCAGACTGAAATATTGAATAATAAAAAGGTTTGGTTTTGTATGGGCAATCAGGACTCTAACAAATTTACCAACACCCAGCGTAAAAATGACTATCTTTTAAGAAATCAATTTTACAATTAATAGCTAGATCGCTTTAATACACTCTGAAACGCGAAAAGCCAAGACCTTAGGTTGATATAATGAAAAACGAAATTTTACGTATAGTCACAATTGTTAAAGTCCCCAAGGTCATCGCAATTCCCCCCACCACTTTCCTTATACATAGGGCACCCGGAGCCGTACGGTCAGTCGCTTTGCGACTGTCGTGGGGTGCACACTGGTGTCGGCACTCTGCTGTACGGTTTTAAGTTAAAGTTTAGGATTTATCATGTACAACAATAAAAACTCGTGACTTAGTGAAATATTCTATCAGTCAATTCGCAAATTTTAGTATAAAATGTTAAAGTTTTTCAAATTTTTAAGATAAGCTTAAACACTCTAAAATACGCTGAAACATGTAAATCCGAAATCCCAGACTGAAATATTGAATAATAAAAAAGTTTGGTTTTGTATGGGCAATCTGGACTCTAACAAATTTACCAACACCCAGCGTAAAAATGACTATCTTTTAAGAAATCAATTTTTCAATTAATAGCTAGATCGCTTTAATACACTCTGAAACGCGAAAAGCCAAGACCTTAGGTTGTAATAACGAAAACTTAAATTTTACCTATATCCACTCCTGACATAGAAATATTCTATCAGTCAACTCGCAAATTTTAGTATAAAATGTTTAAGTTTTTCAAATTTTTAAGATAAGCTTAAACACTCTAAAATACGCTGAAACATGTAAATCCGAAATCCCAGACTGAAATATTGAATAATAAAAAAGTTTGGTTTTGTATGGGCAATCTGGACTCTAACAAATTTACCAACACCCAGCGTAAAAATGACTATCTTTTAAGAAATCAATTTTACAATTAATAGCTAGATTGCGGTTGACATAACGAAAACTTAAATTTTACCTATAGTCACTCCTGACAGAAATATTCTATCAGTCAACTGTAAAAAATGTTAAAGTTTTTCAAATTTTTAAGATAAGCTTAAACACTATAAAATACGCTGAAACATGTAAATCCGAAATCCCAGACTGAAATATTGAATAATAAAAAAGTTTGGTTTTGTATGGGCAATCAGGACTCTAACAAATTTACCAACACCCAGCGTAAAAATGACTATCTTTTAAGAAATCAATTTTACAATTAATAGCTAGATCGCTTAATACACTCTGAAACGCGAAAAGCCAAGACCTTAGGTTGATATAATGAAAAACGAAATTTTACGTATAGTCACAATTGTTAAAGTCCCCAAGGTCATCGCAATTCCCCCCACCACTTTCCTTATACATAGGGCACCCGGAGCCGTACGGTCAGTCGCTTTGCGACTGTCGTGGGGTGCACACTGGTGTCGGCACTCTGCTGTACGGTTTTAAGTTAAAGTTTAGGATTTATCATGTACAACAATAAAAACTCGTGACTTAGTGAAATATTCTATCAGTCAATTCGCAAATTTTAGTATAAAATGTTAAAGTTTTTCAAATTTTTAAGATAAGCTTAAACACTCTAAAATACGCTGAAACATGTAAATCCGAAATCCCAGACTGAAATATTGAATAATAAAAAAGTTTGGTTTTGTATGGGCAATCTGGACTCTAACAAATTTACCAACACCCAGCGTAAAAATGACTATCTTTTAAGAAATCAATTTTTCAATTAATAGCTAGATCGCTTTAATACACTCTGAAACGCGAAAAGCCAAGACCTTAGGTTGTAATAACGAAAACTTAAATTTTACCTATATCCACTCCTGACATAGAAATATTCTATCAGTCAACTCGCAAATTTTAGTATAAAATGTTTAAGTTTTTCAAATTTTTAAGATAAGCTTAAACACTCTAAAATACGCTGAAACATGTAAATCCGAAATCCCAGACTGAAATATTGAATAATAAAAAAGTTTGGTTTTGTATGGGCAATCAGGACTCTAACAAATTTACCAACACCCAGCGTAAAAATGACTATCTTTTAAGAAATCAATTTTACAATTAATAGCTAGATTGCTTTAATACACTCTGAAACGCGAAAAGCCAAGACCTTAGGTTGAAATAACGAAAACTTAAATTTTACCTATAGTCACTCCTGACAGAAATATTCTATCAGTCAACTCGCAAATTTTAGTAAAAAATGTTAAAGTTTTTCAAATTTTTAAGATAAGCTTAAACACTCTAAAATACGCTGAAACATGTAAATCCGAAATCCCAGACTGAAATATTGAATAATAAAAAAGTTTGGTTTTGTATGGGCAATCTGGACTCTAACAAATTTACCAACACCCAGCGTAAAAATGACTATCTTTTAAGAAATCAATTTTACAATTAATAGCTAGATTGCGGTTGAAATAACGAAAACTTAAATTTTACCTATAGTCACTCCTGACAGAAATATTCTATCAGTCAACTGTAAAAAATGTTAAAGTTTTTCAAATTTTTAAGATAAGCTTAAACACTATAAAATACGCTGAAACATGTAAATCCGAAATCCCAGACTGAAATATTGAATAATAAAAAAGTTTGGTTTTGTATGGGCAATCAGGACTCTAACAAATTTACCAACACCCAGCGTAAAAATGACTATCTTTTAAGAAATCAATTTTACAATTAATAGCTAGATCGCTTTAATACACTCTGAAACGCGAAAAGCCAAGACCTTAGGTTGATATAATGAAAAACGAAATTTTACGTATAGTCACAATTGTTAAAGTCCCCAAGGTCATCGCAATTCCCCCCACCACTTTCCTTATACATAGGGCACCCGGAGCCGTACGGTCAGTTGCTTTGCGACTGTCGTGGGGTGCACACTGGTGTCGGCACTCTGCTGTACGGTTTTAAGTTAAAGTTTAGGATTTATCATGTACAACAATAAAAACTCGTGACTTAGTGAAATATTCTATCAGTCAATTCGCAAATTTTAGTATAAAATGTTAAAGTTTTTCAAATTTTTAAGATAAGCTTAAACACTCTAAAATACGCTGAAACATGTAAATCCGAAATCCCAGACTGAAATATTGAATAATAAAAAAGTTTGGTTTTGTATGGGCAATCTGGACTCTAACAAATTTACCAACACCCAGCGTAAAAATGACTATCTTTTAAGAAATCAATTTTTCAATTAATAGCTAGATCGCTTTAATACACTCTGAAACGCGAAAAGCCAAGACCTTAGGTTGTAATAACGAAAACTTAAATTTTACCTATATCCACTCCTGACATAGAAATATTCTATCAGTCAACTCGCAAATTTTAGTATAAAATGTTTAAGTTTTTCAAATTTTTAAGATAAGCTTAAACACTCTAAAATACGCTGAAACATGTAAATCCGAAATCCCAGACTGAAATATTGAATAATAAAAAAGTTTGGTTTTGTATGGGCAATCAGGACTCTAACAAATTTACCAACACCCAGCGTAAAAATGACTATCTTTTAAGAAATCAATTTTACAATTAATAGCTAGATTGCTTTAATACACTCTGAAACGCGAAAAGCCAAGACCTTAGGTTGAAATAACGAAAACTTAAATTTTACCTATAGTCACTCCTGACAGAAATATTCTATCAGTCAACTCGCAAATTTTAGTAAAAAATGTTAAAGTTTTTCAAATTTTTAAGATAAGCTTAAACACTCTAAAATACGCTGAAACATGTAAATCCGAAATCCCAGACTGAAATATTGAATAATAAAAAAGTTTGGTTTTGTATGGGCAATCTGGACTCTAACAAATTTACCAACACCCAGCGTAAAAATGACTATCTTTTAAGAAATCAATTTTACAATTAATAGCTAGATTGCTTTAATACACTCTGAAACGCGAAAAGCCAAGACCTTAGGTTGAAATAACGAAAACTTAAATTTTACCTATAGTCACTCCTGACATAGAAATATTCTATCAGTCAACTCTCAAATTTTAGTATAAAATGTTAAAGTTTTTCAAATTTTTAAGATAAGCTTAAACACTTTAAAATACGCTGAAACATGTAAATCCGAAATCCCAGACTGAAATATTGAATAATAAAAAAGTTTGGTTTTGTATGGGCAATCTGGACTCTAACAAATTTACCAACACCCAGCGTAAAAATGACTATCTTTTAAGAAATCTATTTTACAATTAATAGCTAGATCGCTTTAATACACTCTGAAACGCGAAAAGCCAAGACCTTAGGTTAAAATAACGAAAACTTAAATTTTACCTATAGTCACTCCTGACAGAAATATTTTATCAGTCAACTCGCAAATTTTAGTAAAAAATGTTAAAGTTTTTCAAATTTTTAAGATAAGCTTAAACACTCTAAAATACGCTGAAACATGTAAATCCGAAGTCCCAGACTGAAATATTGAATAATAAAAAAGATTGGTTTTGTATGGACAATCGGGACTGTAACAAATTTACCAACACCCAGCGTAAAAATGACTATCTTTTAAGAAATCTATTTTTCAATTAATAGCTAGATCGCTTTAATACACTCTGAAACGCGAAAAGCCAAGACCTTAGGTTGTAATAACGAAAACTTAAATTTTACCTATATCCACTCCTGACATAGAAATATTCTATCAGTCAACTCGCAAATTTTAGTAAAAAATGTTAAAGTTTTTCAAATTTTTCAGATAAGCTTAAACAATCTAAAATACGCTGAAACATGTAAATCCGAAATCCCAGACTGAAATATTGAATAATAAAAAAGTTTGGTTTTGTATGGACAATCGGGACTAACAAATTTACCAACACCCAGCGTAAAAATGACTATCTTTTAAGAAATCAATTTTACAATTAATAGCTAGATCGCTTTAATACACTCTGAAATGCGAAAAGCCAAGACCTTAGGTTGAAATAACGAAAACTTAAATTTTACCTATAGTCACTCCTGACAGAAATATTCTATCAGTCAACTCGCAAATTTTAGTAAAAAATGTTAAAGTTTTTCAAATTTTTAAGATAAGCTTAAACACTCTAAAATACGCTGAAACATGTAAATCCGAAATCCCAGACTGAAATATTGAATAATAAAAAAGTTTGGTTTTGTATGGGCAATCTGGACTCTAACAAATTTACCAACACCCAGCGTAAAAATGACTATCTTTTAAGAAATCAATTTTACAATTAATAGCTAGATTGCGGTTGAAATAACGAAAACTTAAATTTTACCTATAGTCACTCCTGACAGAAATATTCTATCAGTCAACTGTAAAAAATGTTAAAGTTTTTCAAATTTTTAAGATAAGCTTAAACACTCTAAAATACGCTGAAACATGTAAATCCGAAATCCCAGACTGAAATATTGAATAATAAAAAAGTTTGGTTTTGTATGGGCAATCAGGACTCTAACAAATTTACCAACACCCA
>JAQYXR010000989.1:0-46088 GCA_030545055.2 Neoaliturus tenellus
AATTCGCAGCAAGAGAGAAGATTCCCTGGACCAAATCGGAGAGACTTTCCTGGCCCAGCAGCTCCCCGTGCCCTGGCTTTGGTGGCGTCCATTCAGCCATCTTGGCGTCCTGTCCCACTCCGCCATACGGATTTTCATGTCAGTGAGTTTAAACATTTCTCTTGATTATATTCATAAACAGTTTTTTAGGCATTTATTATTCTCTGGTACATGGTACCTGGTCCTTCGAACATAGTAAATTTCAGAAAATTGACATTCCACATTTTTCAATATTTTTCAATTAATTAATTTCGCCCTTTCCCAATCAACTTAATTTTAATTTTTGAACATATTAGCTGTTCATTCGTGCATTTGCACATATAAAGCTTTATATATATATATATATATATAATGTATATATTTATATATATATATATATAATGTATATATATATATATATATACATAATATATATATTTTAATTCGGTTTTCTTTTTACTCATAAAATGAATATAAAATAATCACAACAACCGAAAAAATCATTACTATATCTAATAAAAATTTTGATCAGATTCTAGTTATTGAAAATTGTTTATAGTGTAATACTTTATAGACATAATAATTGGTATATATATATATATATATATATATATATATATATATATCAGTTAGTACTTGACACTATCTTATAAATTAAATGTTAAGTATTATTCAGACGACTAAGAGTAATTCAATAAAAAAAGAGTAAAGTAACTCATATTTACCTGTGATAAAAAGTGTCATAATTTTAAACAAGAGAATATTAATTTTATTTCTAGGTTATGTTTACCTACCATACTCTGAAATGGTTCTTATTTTTACAGCAACTATTTTACCAGATTAAAACTTGATTAAAATTTTAAAAATTTGTCTCAAATGATCACAAAGAAAACATACCAGGAAAAGAAAACTGTTTAAATATTGAACATTTATCTAAAGACTTTTATTATTCTTTCACGTGTACTTTTATTTTGCTCTGCTCTTTTATATTATTATTATATTATGATATAACTTAGGGGTTGAAAACAAAACATTGAGAAAAGCAGAAGAATAAAATAAATGTTGGTTTTGATATATGTTCCAGTGTGGCCAGTAGGGCCATTGCCGTAAGAGGATTGTCAAGTCGTGTCTAACATATCTATTGACATAAAGACCATCAGTAACATTTGTAAAATGCTAGCTAAGAAAGTAGACACAATCAATAAAGCACTTATATGTCGTTTAATTACTGGAAAGATATTTCATCACACCGTATTTGTATTGACTAAATATAACACATTTATAAATCTACCATATAGAGTTATTATTGTTTCCAGTTGCTTAATTTGCTTCTAAGTTTTACTGCTTATGATGTTTATGGTTCCAACATTTGCAATAAGTAAAATTGGTATAGCCAAATACAAATCTGGGACTCTGTTACTATGCAGTATTTTCATGAACATTTTAGTATTATGAAACTTTTTTAGAGAAAAAATAAAGGTATTTTCCCAATATGTACGCACACAATATGTAAACACTATTAGATACACTGTTAGAAACAATATGTACCCAAACAGCACAGAATATTTACTTTAAGTCTAATAAACGTTCAACGTATCAAATAAAAAATTGATCACAACATAAACATAATATTAACATAACCAACGTAATAACTCAACATAATATTTATTTGACGTTTATTTAATATTCAAAATAACAAAGCCAGATAATGTAATTTTTTATATTTATTATACTTTTGAAATTTCAAGGTCAAAAAATTAAATTTTTTACATCTATTGAACATTTACTTGAACAATATTTCAAACCATAGTAGTAGTCCTTTGTAACTCTTCATTGACTTACAAGAAGACAAAAAATCACTATCGTTTTCATGGATATTTCGTATAATATTTAAATGAAATTAAACCCAATTATTAAATTCAATATCTCAATTTATGTCAAAGAAATTGTATGGAGTCTATATATTCAATAATTAATACAATGTAGGCGTTACTATTACATCACGTTTAGGTCTAGTTCATATTATTGTGATTCAAAAAATATAAAATTCGAATTCCATAACATTTTTGACAATCTAAAACCCAATTTATTTTTATGAAGTTTTTTAACACCTAAAAATGTTCAATTTGTAAGTAATTTCAAATTTCGGTAAACTTTTTAACTTTGACTTACAAAGGTTTCAACCTCTCATTTGGAGACCCATGAGAGGTAAAAGGCTACAAACATGACATGGGCGGAATTTGCTCACTTTTATTTACATGTTCTATCTGTTGGTTAGTAAAAATGTAATAATTTAAAATTTGGATCACAAAATCATGATTTCAATTTTTTTACTTTTTTCATTCAAGTGGTTTAGATAATTTAATATTTATTTTACGTAACATTTAGTGTTGTTGAACCTAAACTAACAATAATCTTTGCCACCACCGCCACTGCGGCCAGACGGGGCAACAATGGCACTCACTGCTACCGCGCAGTGATCAGTAACGCAGCTGTGAATGACCGCCGAATCAACCTACACTTTGTATTTCAAATTTTAATTAGTTCATGATCATATCACAAGATTGATATATAGTATAACTACTTAAGTTCAAACTGATATTCATGTAGCCTATGCTAGTGTTATACTTCTTCCTGTAAGCCTTCTTTGTCCTTCTTCTCGTTGCTGTTCTGATTAAAGGTGAATGTTAAAACTGCGCTGTTGTAATTTTATCCACGTTACCTGTGGCCATCTCATAAATCTTGGTTACATAATTTTTTTTCAATCAGAGTTGGTTCATTTACAGTTGAATCAAATAATTGAGTAGAAAAAGTAATTTTAAATTCATAAATGAAATTCGTATAGTAAAGCAAATTTAAATTTTCATAATCTATAATAAATTTGTCTTTAGCTGTTTTTATATCCTAATCAGTTAACAGCTGTTATACTAATTAACAAAACTTGTCTTTTTTGTTGATGAAGCCTATTTAGAAGATAAACGAACAAATTTAAGTCTTGTATTTTAAAAATATTTTAAGGCATCAGCGGATATTAATAACACCTTGTTAATAACAACTGTTGGCTGTACATCTATAACACTTCCAAGAATAAATACTGCTACATAACCTATATGTTTCATTATGTTTCTATGTTCTTATATGTTTCTATATGTTTCATTGGTCTTTAAATAAAGTATATGATTAAAATATTAAACAGTTCTTTCTCGGCTTGTTTTATCTAAATTTCAGAAAGTATAATAGGGTAATTCAGGAAGCCTATGTAAAAGAGTAAGTTCATAAAAAATGTCAAAATTTTCTCTCATATTTCTTATATTTTGATGCAATATAACCATACCTGTGAATTTCTTAAAAAATTCTATAGTTTTAAACTCTTCGTGCAATAAAAGAAAAATAGGTATCACGTATAATATTAGTCAAATAGATTACTTTGAATATTACCACAATGACCTTTCTATAATAAAAAAAAAATGCAAAACACACAAATAGTTTCTAAAAATACTTAAAATTAATTTTAAGATAAGGTACATACTGTGTTAAAGTTATTTGTTGTCATCATGGCTTTTAATAACAACATTTACTGTACCGTTTTTTTTTTTTTTTTTTTTTTTTTTTTCTTAGGAATATTGCCTACTCGCACCCATAGTCACTTGTAGCCGTGTTTCCTCCTCGCCTCTCGAGCCATCGCCAAGAGCTTCCTTCTAGTAGGAGACATCGACTCATTGATGAATACAGGTCGATCATTACACAACCCCAAGGGCCTGGTCGACAATTGTTTCTTGCTTCTCCTCTTCGCTAGCAGATTTTCCGCATCTATCCTCCTCACAATGATTACAATAATTGCTGGAGGTCCGCTGGTATTGTTGGGGTTGGGTAATGTGACAGGTGACAATCATCTAGTCTGTTATTTCCATCCCCAAGCCCGTACCAAAACTTTCGACTGTGGCCAGGAAGGCCACATATCGTCACTGTTCTTGACAGGAAGGCCGTGTATGTCTATACAGTTCCGCCGGAAGTACTGCTCAGCCTCATCCAAAATACACTCCAAGAGCTTAAAACTTTCTTTCAAGAGAATATTTTCACTGGTTAGATCTCCCAATTTTTATTAGGTATGCGTCCAGTTTCTCTGATTGTACTTTTAGGGCAGTTACACTATCGTAGATTTTATCTCTAAGAGCTTCATAAAACTGGTTGAAATCCTTTACTGTCTCTGGTGCTTTTTAAGATCAGTGATAGCCCTCATAGCATCCTATAGAGTGATATTACCTTCAGATGCTTGGGTCTCTACCTTAAACTGCTCCGACTCGGTATATTGCGGGGATCACACCTCCACTCTAGGCCTTCACTATTAAAATAATCGAAACCATTCTTGCTGATATTGGCACATGAACCATGATATTCCCTTCCACAACCATTACATCTGATTGTGATTTTGATTTGGTGCTTTGACTTTCTGAAGGCCTTGTTACAAATACACCAGGCAGCCATTTATTTTGCCATTCATTTTTCAGGGGGGGGGGGGGTTATTTTGAGGTTATGTTGTTGATAACGGGATGTAATTTATAATATTAAGAATTTAAGACTTGATACTCTCTTCTACTTTAAACACTAATTATTTATTGCTCTTTATTATTAATTTGATCATTAATATCACATATATAAGTTAATTAATGATAATTTGCCACCTGAATTGGTATTAGACTATAATAATGTAGGTCACAATACCTCAAACCGTCGTCAATCCAACTAGTTTTCTTGATAGGTTTCTAGTTTCGGGAACAGTGTCCCATTGTCAAATCTTAAAAAAGTTGAAGTTGAATTTACTTGACATCTTTTCGTCGTCGAATAGTTAAAATGACACATAGACCGAACAAAAAACACGATACATTTAAAAAATCTATATGACGTTGAGTTAAAACAGCGTGGCCGGCCAAAGACACATTCCGACACAAGTTTTATTTCACGTCAAATTACGTTCCCAAAAATTAATTGGGATTAAATTGTACAAAATTATATATCAATCTTACGCCAAATAAATATTCTGTGCTATGCAGGTAAAATGCAAACCATGAGATAAATGTTAATACATTAATAGTCCAATAAATTTGAAATTTAATTAAGTTTAATTTGAAACTATAGTACACAATGTAATATAAAACAAATTCAGTTAAACAAACAACTGAAATTTTCAATGTTACAGCTTCGCCTTCCCATTTTCATCACTAATGAAGGAATAAGCCAGTGACCTCGGTCGCGTGTTTTCGTAATTTAAATTGTATAATGAACCTCAACCCTTCCTGCCAATTAATTTAATTACACAAATCAAGTACCAGTGGGAATATGAAATGGTTCAATTAGTGTAACATTGTAATATTTATGTTTCTCATTACGAACATATTTATATTTGAAAACAATTTAGTTTGATTACTTTTATTTCAGTTACAGAGAGTCTATTAAAATCTAGGTTATATATAATAAACATTGTGTGTTTTAAGTAAAAATCAATACATTTTCATTATGTTTAGCTGTGCGTCTGAAACTCATAAATAGCATCAAATCTTGGTAGGCCTATAGAATTTAACCTTGTCAAAACTATTACGTTTGTTAAGCCCTCTTTTTAGCATAATTTTGGATATCTCATTGTAATGAATACAAAGACAGTCACATACATTACATAAAGGACACAGAAGCACAAATAAAATACTGGCATTGACACAACAGGTACTGTGTATTTTTTAGATTCTGATAATCATCCAAGTGTGTTCTTTAATTTATGAAATGATCACTACAGCCACTGAAGATGGGTGGTAATTTCACCCGAAACATGTTCGCCTAAATAGTTTTAACAATTTGATATCTACAGGCTGCAAATTAAGTAGATTTAATAGATCTTAAATAAGGCTGTAAAATCATTAATAATTTGCAATTTTACTCCTTGAATAACCTGATAAAATTCTATAAATAGAAGGGTTGGATAATCCAGGTCCGGAGTCTGTAGTCCCTTTGTGTCGGCCAGGAGCTCTAATTCCCCCAGGAGATAATCCTGTATTACATAATGGCCTTGCAGTGGTGAACAGTAATACGGTCCTCAGGATCTGACGGTGGGTTAGTAGCTAACATGGCTATAGTTAATTCATGGTTAATGAGTCTATTAAAGTAACACGATTAGAAATAAATTCAGATGAACGTTTGCTATACACAAACACTCAAAAAGTACTACACTATTTCTCTGAATGTTTAATTAAATGATATACCTTACCTTCCTAAGTTGAAGTTTCATATTAAAAGAGAATTTCTAATTATTTGAAATTTTTCTTTATATATTTTAAAATAAAACGTTCATTACACTGTTAAAAATTTCTGGTTGACTGGAGTCAAATATTTAGGAGTTTCAATGTTGGAGTGAAATTGTTTCTCCAAATAGAGCACAATTAACTCCCCCCAATAATTACCTCTTTTCGGAGAGGGAGTGAACTTTACTTGGAGCAGACAAGAGTATGTTTAACTCCATCTGGAGCAGACGATAATATTTTGCGCTGTAAGTCACTCAAATACGAGTGTTTCTTCTCAGAGCATGCGCAAAACCCTCAACTCAACGAACGACAAGCCCACGTTCATAACGCCAACGGCCATCATAACGGCAAGGAACGAAGTGTAACCTTACCTACAATAAAGTAGTTATAATCTGTGCTGTGGTGTAATGGGTTCGCAAAACCAATTAGGTGTATTTAAAATAACATCAGTTGGAGCTGTGAAATACATAAAGTGCCATAGGCCTAATTCTCACAAGGATTTTATTCTGGCAGGTAAGTTGTTTTCATTTGCATTTTTTACGTAGGCCTGTAATCTAGTATTTGCATGCATTCAAATGATATAAAAATTAGCTAGCCTTAACTACTTATATTGTGTGTTATCCAATGTTCAACCATGGTATTAATTAAGTGACTGCATACGTATACTTTACGTTATACTTGGACTAAACCTTAGCCTACTAGGCTAGACTAAACTCTAGAGTAAAAGTAGTCCTGTAATTTCATTGAATAAACAGATGTAGGCCCACAGATCTATTGAAAAATTGACTTTCGTGTAACGTTGGTGGTATTTCTTTTCATTTACCATTCAATGTAAATATAAATTTTTTGTTTTTCGAACAGCATATACCGGGTGTCCCAGACCACCCGTACACCATCTACACAATTAATTATTCACAAAAACAAATTGTACCATTACAGGTAAACTGGTTGCGCTCTATCTATTGATGATAATTCAATTGACAAGGTGTACCAGAAATAACCTACCCAGACCGGAAGTCATTAATTTTAAATACGAACCCCCACTTTTTATGGTATTTTTGGATTCTACACGGAATTCTAAGACAACTTTACCATTTAATGAGTACCCCTAATTCTAATGGTTGGCGAGATAATGGAGGTACCCTGTACATTGAAATTATCATCAATGGGTAGAGTGCAACCGGTTTACCTGTAATGGCACAATTTGTTTTTGTGAAAAATTAATTGTGTACATTTTAATTAAAAGGGGTGTACGGGTGGTCTGGGACCCGGTATACTTATCTATACTTATTTAATACGCTAAGGTTTTTTTTTTTTTTTTTTGAGAACTCCTACAATTTTCAACCGATTTTCAAGTTTTTGGTGTCGTTGAAAAAGGCTTAGTCTGTAGTTTTTTGCTAAAAACATTTATGAGAATAGGACTTTAAACAAAGGCGCTATCCACCATTAAAATCTCAAAATTTCCATTAAATAAAATTGGGATTGAATAAAGCATTTTAAACATCTGTCAGTGTACAGCTGTAAATATGTATAGTTTCATGACCAGTGGGTGTTGGTCGTTTCTGGCGATTACTGATATTCACAATATTGGTTTTGTATTGTAACAAAATAAATTGCTCGATTTCGAGCAACAAGTAGGCGTACACTAGTACAAGGTTAAATGTTGACAACATACAATCTCAGTGGTAAAGGCTAATGTTGATATATCATTGTAAATGCATGCAAATACAAGCTTATTTAGGCCTTCGTAAAAAATAAAATAAAAAAACTATAAATGAAAACAACTTACCTATACCCTATGCCCTATACCCTAGTTTAGTGACCTAACATCGCTAAAAATGAAGTCTACTTTATTCAATATCAGAGTGTAACCTACTAAAACGGAAGTAAAACAGTTCTCTTGTATGGAGTTAAAAGACCTCTACAAAGAGTTATATTAGAACTCTCTGTTAGAGTACTTTTAACTCCATAAGGAACACAAAAGGATGTATTGAAGAATATTTGACTCCATTAGGAGTACATTATCTCTCCTTATGGAGTTAATTTTATTAAAATTTAGTGCGATGTACTATACTTTGGAGTGAAAATTACGAGATTTTGAGTGAACTTTTTTACTCCATATAGTAGTAATTTTCACTCAATGCAGTTGAAGTCAATTTCACTCTAAATGGAACGGTCATAATGGAACTCCGGTTTTGAGTGAAATTTGACTCCATATTTTTAACAGTGTAACTGTGTGTTCATTTTAAAGAACACACAGTTAAAAACTAGGAAAAGTTTAGAAGCTTGCTACGAGTTAATGAAAATTTCTTTTGCATATAAGTGTTAAAGACGAAAAACATTATACTATGTAATACAACTCTACTTAGTTTAATTATTGTCATTAATAAACTACAATATAGATTTTAGGGTAAGCCACAACTACTGTAAATCTCTTTGAATTTTTGTGTATATATTTGGTTCACTACGTCTGCATTATTCATGTTTAAAAATAAAATAAGGTGATACATTTTCTACAAATTAATAACGAATTATTTGGTATAGTGTGAAAAATAAATCACTTGTCAGTTATATATATATATATATATATATATATATATATATATATATGAAATTACTCTAATAACAAATCTTGCGTCAAAGTAAAAATAAGAAAATTAGGGAAATTAAAAAAAATAATGTTATTCAGTAAAAACTCATTTTCATAACCCGAAGCGTTCCAGGAAGCCGAAAACTTAGAAGTAGATTAATTTGAAAGCTATGTCAATGTTTACAAACTCTTTGACATTTCAATCTTGAAGAAACAATATTCATAAGAAGAGAAAAATACTCTTATAGTGTATTTCTGTGCATTGGCTTAGCTGGTTTACTTAAAGCTCTAACATTTCTCAAAAAGTCAACTTTTTGTGGTTTATTATAATGACAAAGAAACAGATGGTGTCGCTATAGTGTTCATTGCATTAGCTAGTGCTTAAGCCTACATTAACAATAAAAATTTAATTCGCTATTACTTAATAAAGTTACATTCTAAATGTTTGCTTGCGATTTGTACATTCGCCGATCCGATTATTTTGCAAACCTGAGACACTAACCTGCATACCTCGACGAGGAAAACTAGCTCTATGTAGAACTCTAGCACAAATACAACGATTGAAGTAATCATATGAATTTTAATTAATACAAAACTTTTCTAAACCAGTGGAACATCTACCACATATAAAGCTCTAAATCAATCATCACTAATTTTCTTAATTGACATTTTGGAGGAGGCTGAAATTTGGAACACGCATTTTTTAGTACAAAAATAGTAGTACTTGATTTTATTTTATCGTGATCCGATCTCAGGGTTCTGGCTCACTGGCTGTGAAATTTCCAATTTTTATCTTATGGACATAGATTTTATAAGGCAAAATATATAACTAGATTAAAATTTATCAATTATGTTTGAAAGTCTACAACAGAATGCAGCAGGATCGGCAAAGGAAAATCTGAGAATTCAGTTCTTATCACAGGTAAGATAATTAGGAAAATCTAAATTCGACTTTGATTGACCTGTTACTTATGTTCTAAATGATTTAGAGGACGGAAAAAAGGTTAGGATAACAGTGAAAAATGTTTTCCTTATTACAGTCATGAGATATATTATTCATACCTCAGTTATGTACGTACACACTACAGTACATAAATGAATTATTGTAACAGTCAATAGCACTATACACGATATGCAAAAAATATTAGTACAACTAGGAAAAATTCTAACACTAAATTTGTACCAACATAATTTTAAATACTTGCCAACAACAGATTTCGCTAAACAATCTTTAAAATTAAAAGTATATTGTCTAATATCCTTAGAAACACATTCTGTTTTGTTAAATTTGTCGTTGTGTATTAACTTAGTTTTTTAATGAATGTAAACGCCGATAAGTTTTAATGAAAGCCACGCAGTGAAATTATCAGTACAGGGTTGAAACTTGCAGAGTTTATAAACTTTTTGTGTTCATATTTCTGGATATACTTCTATTGAATTTTGTTACTCCTAGGGGATGGCTAAGATTAATTTTGGTTTATTTTTGTCACAAGAAACAAAAGTGTTTCACATTAGTTTACAAGATGGGTAGTTAATGTGTCTTGATTTTATATGAGGGATTATTATTTTGTAATTTATATAACCTTTTCCATCGACAATGAATTTTTTCAATCAAACTATTTTAAAATTTAGCTTTTAATCCACTTACGATATAATATAAATGAAGTTGTGATTTTATTACTAAGTCTGTTTACAGTTTTTAAAGAGTCAATAAAAAAGCTTACAGTGTTAAAATGTCACGTCGTAATTTACTCGACAGTTCTCTCGGCATGCCCGGATGGTTCCGTTGTAGAAGTATACTTTGTTATGCAAATCCGTTTGGCACTTAACACCAACTGGTATTCATTCGTATGTATGTAATAAACTTTCCTTTGTATTATCTGGGTTAAACCTTATTTACGTATTACACTTTTATTTATCTAAGCCTTGAGACCACATGAATTTAATATTTTTAATGACATACCATACACTTTAGAAAATTTTTCATTTGCAGTTTTATTATTTCAACAAAAATATTGTTCGAATTATCAGTGGTATTTGATCAACGAACGAGTTTATATGCAATTCTATTTCAATATAGATTACATATATCAATAAATATGAAGTGGCTATTTCAAAAATGAAATTGATATTGTAACTTATTTGTGATATTTGGGTAAAACGGCAAAATATGATACAGAGCCAATGATGTTATCCGAAATAATAATTGTAGTATTTTTTGTGATGTCAAGCATGTCCGAATGAAAAACAGTAAGACGTACAATAAATATTCTATAAAAGAAAATACATAACCCCGTCGCAGCAGACCTGCGTACTCAGCGAATTTCCAATGGAATTTTGGTATATTTTCTATTTCCCCATAAAATTCATGGGGATGAGAGTATGTAGGTCTGCCGCCATATGGGTTTTGTTGGTAAATATAAATTAAACCCTACCTAGTGATTGTGCATACCAAATTTCATAAGGCTATGGTGTTCTTTTTATTTTACCCATAAACCCTATAGAGGTGAGTACCTAGGTTTGCCGCCATATGGGTTTTCTTAGCAAATTTAAGTTAAACGCTTAATAATGAAGGTACATACCAAATTTTATCAAGAAATGTCAATAAATAAGCAAGATAGAAGGTTTTGTTAATTTCCCATAAGAATAACATGGAAAACATACTTTTTCGATTTTCTCCATAACCATTTAAGCTAGGTAAAAAATTCAAAAGACTAGATTGTTTGTTTTTTAAGCTCTTTTAAATGGTTTAAGTTAAAATTGTTGAATTTTCTAAATAAAAGTAAAAAAAAGCCAAAAACCCATTTTTAACCCTTTTGAAACCCTATAAAACCCCGTTTCCATGGTCCGATCATTCTGGTTCACGAACTCAACCTAGTAGACACTGGCTTACACCCCTGTACCAAATTTCATCAAAATCGGAGGTTCCGTTCAAAAGTTATCGTGTTCACGGACATATATATATATATATATAATATACATATATATCAATTTGAACGAACGGTGTTTTTGGCTTCTAGGGACCTCAAAACAAAAAAGTTTCATGGTCCCGGGCTTAGGTCTTACCGTGACTACTACCGTAATAGCGTATTCCCTATAGGGAAATTCGCTAAAAGGAAACTTAACAACCTTTAAAGATCTATGAGATCTAACAAATCTAACAATAATTTTCACAGTAGTTCAGGCACAAAAAGTTACAGTTCCAAGTTTTCATGAGACAAATTTAAGTTGTACAACATTATCAAAGTAACAAATATCACAAATTATCAAAGCTACAAATTAGTCATCAAACTGCCAATTGGGTTAACACAATTTAGAATAAAGAATAGAGCAAGGTGGTATTTAAGTATATGTATTTCCCTCGTTGAAACCTGTTAAAAAGAAACTCGGTTACCCGATCTACCGGACTGTGATGAATATGTTTAATATTATTTTGATGGTCTAATATTATAAAATATGTAACACAATAATTATGAAACATTTTAATGATCATTTAAAACATTTTCACCCTAAAAATAAATTCTGTTTAGATAAAATTATATGTTACGAATTCAATATATGATCACAACCGTTTACAACGTTAGTTTTACTTTCTCCCCCTATACCATAGTATATGGAGAAAGTATTGTTTTCGTAAAACACTTCGCATTAGTTTGATGATGTATATATCCATTTTGGAGCCCCCTTTCCCCCTAAATGTATATATTGAGAAAGTATTGGTTTCGTCAAAATTTTAAAATTTGAGTTGTTGGTAAATTTATCCGTTTTGGTGCCCTCTGAGTCCAAAAAAGTGGTTTTCGAGTGATGTCTGTGTGTGTGTGTGTGTGTGTGTGTGTGTGTGTGTGTGTGTGTGTGTGTGTGTGTGTGTGTGTGTGTGTGTGTGTGTGTGTGTGTGTGTGTGTGTGTGGACAGGTTCCGCAATATTTGTGGGGCCAAGTGTGTGAATTTCACCTGAGTGCGGGGCCTTCTGAAATTGTGGGGCCATACACATGGCCCCACAAAGATTTATTTTTTTTTTTGAGTAAAAATTCTACTTTTTATGGTCGAAAAAGTCAATAATCGTTAGGTTAGGTTAGGTTAGGTTAAGTTAGGTTAGGTTAGGTTAGGTTAGGTTAGGTTAGGTTAGGTTAGTTTAGGTTAAGTTAGGTTAAATTTTGTTGTATGGCCCCACAATACAAATTCGGCCCCCCAATACCTGTCAAATGCACATACGTGGCCCCACAAATAGATGTGTAATCCCAAGGCCCCACAAATATAGGCGAACAAGTTTGTGTGTGTGTGTGTGTGTGTGTGTGTGTGTGTGTGTGTGTGTGTGTGTGTGTGTGTGTGTGTGTGAGTGTGTGTGTGTGTGTGTGTGTGTGTGTGTGTGTGTGTGTGTGTGTGTGTGTGTGTGTGTGTGTGTGTGTGTGTGTGTGTGTGTCAGGATGTAAACAGAGCTATAGGATGCCCTAATGGTCCGATTTTGATGAAATTTGGTATGTAGGTCCAAAAGCACGATAATTCCAGGCGTTTTTTTCATTTTTTTGAATTTTTGATTTTTAAGGGTATTTCACCCCCAAAAACCCTCAAAAATCGTGAAAAATCCAAATTTCTCAAAAACGGCTCTAGCGAATTTGATTAAAGTTTCGTGGATTATTAAGCTTAAAATGGTGAATAAAATGACACCACCCGCATCTCCGAGAAAATGCTCGTTCAAAAGTTCTAACGTAATAAGTGTTTCAAAAATAATTTTTTTGGATTTTCAAAATAGCTGTTATTTTGAAATAAATTTTACTTATCACCATAAAATCAAGCTCAAAAAACTAAATAATCCAGTATTTAAATTTTTGTTCTATGTCAATTGGTTCCAGAGAAAATTCAATTTTTCGTTTAGCGGTAAACGCAGTTCGTTGTTAAAAGTCACAGACTCGCGTAGGGTCAAACTCACGCTGCTCAGCTGGTATAGCTATCCGACTGAGTCATGAAGACTTGTTTAAAGCTTTTAACATCTTTATTTATATTGTTGGGAGAAAGTATGTGTCAGTCAACTGATACCGTTTATTTATTCCTGGATATGTGTTTTGATTTTAACCCATTTGTGAACACTGTCGACATTTGAAATGAAATGAAATGAAATGAAATGAAATATATCTTTATTGTCACATAACGTCTTACATGGCTCCAGCTGTTCCCTCAGGGGCAGTGGGCTTTCCACTGTACGGGTGTTTCTTGGCGACCCCGGGGTACCTGAGCCAAGCTGTGAGACCCTCCTCACAGTTCTTCCCGAGCTAGGGCCTTTCTTCTCATCTTTCAGGTCTTAGCTCACCGTCTTTATTCTTTCCTGAGCTAACCTTGCTCACCTTCTTGTTTTCGACCCCGAATCAAGGGTGTCTTTCCACCTTCTTTCGACCGGCGCACGCTGGGGGGTCCTGGGAGTGTCCCTGTTGTGTTGCAGGGACTGATGTGTGCCTCGCACTGCCGATGGTCTCCTCCAGTGTGTCGTCAGAAGCCAGCCGCTTCGGACCTTAGTCAGGAAGTGCGGCATGGATGCAGAGATCGGACTCTGCATTGCCACGGTGCGACCCCCAGCACGTCCGGCACATTTTGTGTATCGGTGCTGGGCAAACGGAGGTTTCGGGCCCCAGAGTCCTGGGGTAGGGGTGTCTTATCTCCTACGGGGGGTAGACCTCCGAGGGTGTACCCGCTCCCGGCCAATGAAGGGCCGCCTCTTGCCGCACGATGCGCTGGTGAAACAAAAGTATGGATTTTCAAAACCAAAACACGAAATTAAAGGAGAATGAGCAGGCCGCCTTTAAGCGCAGCTCAAAACTGCAGAGGTCTCCGACCTCGAAGACTGGGACGCCGACGGGGGGAATTAAAGCCTCCCCTCCGCCGATCCCGTTCAAGGCTGCTGGTGTCGCCGGATCGTCGGCCGTAACCGGAAAGGAGAAGGATGAGGTTAAGCTGGGTATGGGGGTGACTGAGCCGGTAACACCTCTAGCCGGGATGCAAGGAATTCCTCCCAGGAAGAGTCCTCTTCGTCCGGCATTCGAGATGCAAATGCTTCGGCAGCAGCAGGACGATGCCAACGAGGAGGAAGACTCATGTCTGAAGAAAATGAACGATCTTTTGAAGGAGATGGCCAAGGCTCTCCTTATTCAGAAGAACGTCAACAAGGCGATTAAGGACGGAATTCCAAAACTCGAGGATTTCCTTGGCGAAATCGAGGAATGCCGGAAGATCAGGCTGAAGGCAGTGAAGCAGGAGCGCGACGTTATGAACCGAGTTATGTCTGCTTCGCCTCAAGCTCATCTGGCTGAGTCCCAGACTCAAGCCAGAAAGCGAAAGAAGAGGCAGAGCGGTTCTTCGCCGGAAAGCCCTGAGCTTGTTGAGGTGGACTCAGTGCCGAGACCGGTTTTTGTCACTGCGGCATCGCAGACATCTCCTGTCCAGGCTACTCAATCCGCCCCGGGCGCTGTCGCGATTCCAGCGGCTACTCCTGCAGAGGTTCCTGCTCCGGCGGCTAATCCTGCCTTGGCAGCAAACTCTGCCTCAACACCTTTGGGGGGCTGGAAGACGCGCCTGTCTAAGAAAGAAAGGAGGAGGCAGAAGCAAGTGGAGGCAGCTTCGAAAAGTGCGTCGAGGGTGGAGCGGACGCAAGTCTCAAACCCGGTGGGGGAGGCCTCTGGCAAGTCTGTCAGAAAGCCTAAACAACCCAGGCCTAAGAAGCCCAGGACGGAGGCAATCTTGATCAAGCCCTTAGGGGGGCGATCTTTTGCTGATGTTCTGGGTCAGATTAGATCGCAGGCCAAACCGGAAGAGACCGACACCGTTATCAAGTCTATTCGGCGAACCCAGAACGGGGATGTCCTCCTCGAACTGGGGAAGTCGAGTGACAAGATCGGTTTTGCCGCTTCCCTCAAGACTGCACTTGGGGACAAAGGCTCCATCAAGGCCCTAGAACCGAAATGTTCGGTCGAGATTCGGGACCTTGATGCCCTCTCCACCGAAGATGAGGTGACCCGTGCGATCCAGGTGGCACTCCCGGAGATACCGGCTGATGGAGTGAGGGTATGGCTGACAAAGCCTAACCGAAGTCAACTCAGGATGGCTGTTGCTGAGATGGGCGAAAAGCACGCCAATAAGCTGCTTAGCCTTCAGCACCTCAGAGTCGGTTGGGTCAGTTGCAGGCTCAAACGGAGGGTGGTAGTTTCGAGATGCTTCCGCTGTCTCGGTTTCGGCCACTCCTCCCGAAACTGTAACGGGCCCGACAGGAGTGCCAACTGCTTCCAGTGTGGAGGCCAGGGCCACAAACGCAAGGAATGTTCCTCGAGCCCATCCTGCTTCCTCTGCAAGGATTCAGGCTCCAGTGCCCTCGGTCACTTACCCGGGTCTGGTCAGTGCGGTGCCTTCAGAGCCGCACTTGAACAGGCAAAAGGCAGCGGCCGGTAATTCGCATCCTCCAGGCCAATCTTCATAGATCCTGGGGAGCTGATAACCTTCTAGATCAGCTCGCCCGAGAACTTAGTGCTGACGCGCTCCTTATCAGCGAACAGTATCGGGACAGAGACCCAAACATTTGGATCTCCGACAGCCTCGGTACTGCTGCATTTTGGGCGCGTAATACACAGGATGTCTTGGTGCGGAGTCACGGGCGCGGCCGAGGATTCGTCTGGGTTCGGTGTAGGGACGTGACTATCTTCAGTTGCTACCTCACACCCAACGAGGCCGTCCAGGACTTTCGCGACAAGATAGATAGCCTAGAGGAGTGCGTTCTCGGCACCACCGGGCATGTCGTCGTTGGTGGCGATTTCAACGCCAGGGCCGTCGAGTGGGGAATGCCCTCTACCAGCTCCCGGGGGAAATACATCCTGGATTTCATCGCCAGGGCCGGTCTTGTCGTCCTCAACCAGGGCGACACACCTACTTTTCGGCGCCCCGGGCAGAGAGGCACGATCCCTGACGTCACCTTTGCGTCTGAGTCGCTCCTTCCGAGGATCTCTGGCTGGAGGGTTGTCGAGGACTACACGGGTAGCGACCACCAATACATCGTGTTTGACCTGCATGATCAGGCAAATCGTCGAGTTTCCGCATCTCGGGAAGGGCCACGCCGGTGGAACACCAACAAACTGGACGTGGTCAAGTTCACCGAAGTCATCTCTCGGGGAGCGCAGGGGAATCCTGGTGAGGCTGGAGCCGAGGCACTAGTAACATCCACGATGGAACTTATCGTCTCGGCCTGCGACCAGTCTATGCCGCGAAGGAAACCCCGACGCGACAAACAACCCGTTTACTGGTGGACTGAAGAGATTGCGGAACTCAGAAGAACATGTTTAAGAAGTAGACGAGCCGCCACTAGAGCGAGAATTCCCGCAGACAGAGTTCGTAAGTCGGAGGCCTATAAAGCTGCGAGAAAATCTCTCCGCCAGGCAATCAACAGGAGCAAGGCGAATAGCTGGAGGAGACTTCGTGACGACGTTGATTCCGACCCGTGGGGCCTGGGTTACAAACTTGTAACACAGAAACTCGGCGCCCGCTCTCCACCTTCCATCATGGAGGGCGCCACCATGGGGAGGATCGTCGCTGCGTTGTTTCCTGAACATCCACAGCGACCGCCGGTTGACTTCGGACGGGTAGAGGACGTTCCACTTTTCACTTTCGAGGAGCTGGAAACCTCCGTTCTCTCCCTGAAGAGCAACAAGGCTCCTGGCCCGGATGGGATTCCCAGTGAGGCTTTAAAGAAAGTATTTTTAATCAACGCTGACTTGTTGTTGAGAATGTACAATGCCTGTTTGGTAGAAGGGGTGTTTCCGGCTCCCTGGAAAACAGCCAGGCTTGTACTGATCAGCAAGGGCAAAGGTGATCCCGAGCTGCCGTCGTCCCACAGGCCTCTCTGCATGTTGGACACGGCTGGGAAGCTGTTCGAGAAGCTGATCCGTTCCCGCCTGACTTCTGCCGTGGAAGCTGCCGGGGACTTATGCCCCCGTCAGTACGGCTTCAGAAAGGGACGGTCAACGATCGACGCTGTCACCGAAGTTCAGAGAGCTGTGGAGAGAGCCGAGAGCCACAACCATTTCTCCCGCCGAGTAGTGCTTCTTGTTACGCTTGATGTCAAGAATGCCTTCAACTCGGCGAGGTGGGTCGATATGTTGGATGCGCTTCGCAACACCTTTCGTATTCCTGCATATCTGTTGCGGCTCGTCGAGGATTATCTACGCTCTCGAAGCCTGATTTATGACACGAGGGACGGAACGCGGACGATGGAAGTCACTTCTGGTGCCGCACAAGGTTCAATACTCGGCCCGGATCTCTGGAACGTTGCCTATGACAGCCTCCTGAGGTCCGAGATGCCTGAGGAAACCACTTTGGTTGGGTACGCCGATGACGTCGCAGCTCTCATTGCTGCACGCAACGTTGAGCTGGCCCAACTGAAGTTGAACCGAGTTATGCGGGTGGTCAACAACTGGATGTCCGATCACGGTCTCTCACTTGCTCTCAGTAAGACGGAGATCGTAATTCTTACGAAGAAGAGGATCGACACCGTCGTCCCGTTTCGAGTGGGAAGGGAGGTGGTCACATCAACTCGTGCCGCCAAATACCTCGGGGTTATGGTGGACACCAAGTTAAGCTGGAGGGATCAGATCTTCCGTACGGCGGACAAGGCCGCTAAGGTAGTGACTTACCTTAGTAGGCTGATGGCCAATGTCGGGGGTCCCCGATCCAGCAGAAGACGTCTGTTGATGTCCGCGGTCCAGTCCGTGCTTCTTTACGGGGCAGAGGTGTGGGCAGGCGCTCTAGATAAGGAGTGCTACAGGTTGCGACTCGCCCGGGTTCAGCGTCAAGCTGCGCTCCGGGTGTGTTCCGCCTACCGGACAGTGTCCGAGCCTGCCGTCCTGGTGGTCGCCGGAGTCATCCCTGTCAAGCTCTTGGCAGGGGAGAGGAAAGCGATTTATCAGAGACAAGGCGAGATCGGCAAGGACACGGCAAGAACAGAAGAGCGCTCCCGAACCTACCAGCAGTGGCAACACAGCTGGGAGCACGACACCCGAGGACGATGGACTGCGCGACTTATCAAGCAGGTCCAACCATGGGTGGAACGGCGGCATGGGGAGGTGGACTACTACCTGACCCAATTTTTGATAGGTCACGGCTATTTTCGGTCGTACCTGAACCGTATGGGAAAGACCGGTTCACCGGACTGCATTTATTGCCCGGGTGTTCCCGACGATGCGGAACACACATTCTTCCGCTGTCCCCGTTGGGAAGGGCCCCGCCTGGAGGCCACACAAATCTTTGGTGCATTTTCGGTGGACTCGGTCTGCCAAAAGATTTTGGAGGATGAGGGCAACTGGGATTGTTTGTCACAGTTCGTCCGGGGCATCCTCCTGGAAAAGAAAACCGATCTGGACCGCGAAGTGGCCCAGATCCCTTGATCGAGCGGCTGGATAAGGAGCGAGCCCCACGGGCGTAAGCCAAATTTAGGCCTAGCCTGACGTAATGTGACAAACAATTCCAGGTTAGATTCCTAAAGAGTAGAGGAGGTTTTTTAGTGGGTAAACTCGTTTTTAGGGGAGCCCCACACTACAGGCTGGCCACCTGTGTGCGTAATGCATTTTTCCGCCTCTCCCTCAAAAAAAAAAAAAAAAAAAAAAAAAAAAAAAAAAAAAAAAAAAAAAAAAACATGGCTCCAGCTGTGCTGGTTAAAACAGGTGACATTGTCATGAAATAATAATACTAAATATTTGTCCAAATGATAGAAACTTAAGATTGAACATTGTCATTGAGATACTCATCAATAGAATAATAGCTTTTATCCAACAGATACTCTTTAAGGCTATTTTTAAATGTTGTAACATTACTAATTACTTTTAGTGAAGCAGGTAGACTGTTGAATAGTCTTAATCCCATATAGTATGGAGACTTTTCAAATAAACTAAGGCGATGTCTTGGGTATTGAAAATTGGATTTAAAGCGAGTTGGGTAAGGGTGAACAAACTGGTTAATGTTGTAGTTTTGGGGGTTATTCTTTAAAAATATCAACATTTTGAAAATATAAATACAAGGCATGGTAAGAAGTTCAAATCTTTTGAAAAGTGGTTTACATGATGTTCTTTTTGGTTCAGAAGCCATTATTCTAAGATATTTTTTTTTGGATTTTGAAAATGGCTGATGCATGAGAAACTGATCCCCATAACTCAATACCATACTGCATGATGGAATAAAACATGGCATAATATACCATAAGTTTAGTTTTGAGATCAATTACATTTCTTAAAACATACATTTGAAAGCAAGCAGTATTTAGTTATCTTTTCAGTTATCTGTAATCATGTATTTCAGTTATCTTTCATATTTAAAGCCCCCTAGTGACACACACACACACAGTTACAGAAGTAAAATGTAGCAAAATCAGTGTTGACCAAGGTGCACCTCTCAAAGAATTAACCGATCCCGTCAACTTCCATGCAAGCCTGCCACCGTTAATTAAATTGGGCCCTCCACCAACGTTGCCACATTTAGGATAACCCTTTTAAGAGCTGCACTACCAGGTCAGGTTTGGTCGTGGGCGGGAATCGAACCCGCCCCGGCGCCGGCGTAGACATCCTGGCGAAGGTGCCTACGCCTTAGCCAACTCAGCTATCACGACTGGCAGCATAGACATGAGAATTTGGGTTTTGAACGGTACTCGCCCCTAGCGGGGAAGACTGTAGGCCATTGGTATGCGAGTTCACTACAAGAGCGCAGCACTAAGCTACTGAACTCAAATTCACAAGAAACAATTTGGGCATAAATCGTTGAAACTATAATATTTTACACTTATTAGAGGTAGTTTTTCTGTCTATAACAAAATCTATCTACAATCTAAGTAATTACAAAAATAACAAAGTAGGTTATATAATTACATGATATTCTAAATTTGCTAAATGTTTATCAGGATTTAGGATTTATCGACCTCATTTGACCGGAGGAAAACCAAGGGAGTGTAGGGTTCCTGGGATCCCCATATCAACACGCTATTTAGTGACATAGGTCCACGTAAATCTCATTTGAAATCAATCCGTTGTAATCAGATCGGTAGTAATGTTTAAAGTGAATTTGAGTACTCCCAAAGTGTTGCGTATTACTTGGAGTAATTTCTTTTCTAGGATGGTTTTTTAATAAATAAATAAATAAATAAATATATATTTATATATATATATATATATATATATATATATATATAAGTAGATAGTATCATGTTACTTCTGGCTCACTTTTGGAGCCAATCAAAAATCAAACAAATTTCACAGTTTTTTAATACAATTATGCAATATTTTTGCCACTTTTTGGCCAATTTTCAGCTTTTGTCAAATTGTCTTAAAAAATATGCAAATTTAATGAAATTTTTAACAAATATGCCTAAATTTTCTACAAAATAATTTTTTTTTTTTAAACAAGTAAAATTATCACATTTTATAAGTATTTTTTCAATAAAATTAATATTTGACTTTTCATAAGGTAATTTAAAATTTTAATAGTATTTTTTCAATAAATTTGACTAAAATAGTAATAATTCATTCTAATTAATTTAAGTAATATCATTTTTGATTATATTATATTCAAGTAATTTTTCAGATATAATAATAATATAACAATTTGTTTTACTAGTAGCTACTATATCATAATCAAAATCTGCATTAATAATAATATCATTTTTTGAACTTGAAATATTTGTTGGATTTTTTGTAGTATCAATTACATAAATTGGTCTATTTTCTAGAAATTCTGTCGGACTATAATACATTTTATTACTAATATAATAAACTTTTTTGTAATCTTGATACATTTCATACATAATTCAAAATTTTTCATTGTTTATATCAAAATTTTCCAATTCATCAGGGTAATAATGACCATTTAGTTTTACTCTTATATTTTTTACATACATACTGTCAAATTTAGAAGTATCAAATAACTGATCATTTGTTCTTGATTTTTGAAATCCAATTATAATAAATTTTGGATTATAAATATTTCTATAGATATTTGTTATATCAAAACTTAAATTCTTTCCTGTAATATTTTTTTGTTCAATGCATTGCCAATGATTAAAATGAAAATTTAATTTTTCAAATTTGCTTAGTTCATTAATTAATTGAATTTTACTTGTTGTTTTGTATTCAATTATAGGAACTCTAATAAAAAATTCATCAATTGTTATTTTACCTTCATTTGGTAATGTAGCATTATCATAAGATCCATCAGCCTTTTTAGTTTTCCATCTAAAATTTGCATCATTATCTTCTGATCTAATAAATGTTATATTAAAACCTCCTTTGTATATTGGAATATTTACATTTTCAAAAAATCCTAATCCAAAATGAGACAAATTACCAATTGCTTCAAATTTATTTTTAAAATTTGATTCAAAACCATTATTTATTTGATTTATTTCTGATTTTGAATAAGTTATAGTACCTTTAATTGTACTTAATAGACCAGGATATTCAATTTCATCAATCAATTTATTATGTTTTCTAACTTCAATTTTTGAAAATAAAAATGGAACAAAATTATCAATTAATTTTATATTAGCACCATTATCATATGCATTTCCATCAGATTTAGTCAATTTACCAGATATATAAAATTGAAATTTAGAAGTACAAAATCCATCTCCAAAATCTATATTAAATTCAGTTTTTTTATTAGGTTCATTTAAATGTAATTTAAATAAAGGATAGACATTTTTGTATTCAGCTCTTTCAATATCATTTACATATTCTTTGTAATCAGCCATTTATTAAGGATAAATTTTTTAAATCAAAAGCTTTTTTTAAAACAAGTAAAATTTTTATAATTTTATGATGTCAAATTTTATAATTTTTATGTATCAATTTCATCTTTACTTTTAAAATATTCAATTTCAGTAGCATGATCAAGTATAAATTTTGCTGATATTTTTGACGTTCTAAAATTAATTCCCAATTTAATGTAAATGCCTAATCATGAATGAAATATTCAGTTAAATCTTGATATTTACAAATCAAATCAATATAATCTTTTAATTGATAATTTATGAATTCAGTAATAAAATCTATAGTTAAATTTTGATGTTGAGCAATTTTTTGCCAATTTAATTTATTTTGAAACAATCTCATCATATTAATACTCAACTCATATTTTTCAGAAATATCATCCCAATCATCTTTGTTTAATTGATTTTGGTTTCTGATAATGAATAAATCAAATGAACTGTATAGAGCCATTTATTAGGGAGAAAATTTTGTAAAACAACTTTTCTTTGAATTACAAATACAACATTTTGATTTAATTACATTTATATTTTTCAATTTTATTATCTGAATATCTTTAGAATTAGTTTTTTGTTTACATTTAAGACAATAAATCAACTCCATTTATATAAAATAATTATTGTAATTTATCTATATCATCTTTAATTAGTATTATTTCAGCATTTAATTCTTTTATAGATTTATTGACTCCATCAAATAGAAATTTTAGTTCTTTTTCTAATTTTTTTCTAAATTTTCAACATATTTTCCAATATTAATTAAAAAGTCTGTAATTTTATTTAAATCCTTTTTAGTTTCTGAATGATCATTACCAATTTTAATAATTGAATCTAAAACTTCATCTAATTCTGATTTTATTACAACATCATATTTATTTATACTTGGTTTAACATTAACAATTCTTTTACCATTAATACTAATATAATTTTTTGATAAACCAATAGCATTTACTAGATTTTCAGTCTTTTTTACATGACTTTTAAAACTTTTACTAAAATTATTAAAAAATATATTTAATTTAGAATTTATATAATCTTCTTTAATATTAATTTGATGTTTTTTCTGTCTTCCAAACAGATCAAATATATTTTGTGAATCCATATTTATTAAGGATTAATTTATTTATTATATTATCAAATTTTTTATTATTATTTAATTCATTTAATATAAAAATACATAAATGACCACAAATTGGTGGATCATTATAATTTTGAATTTGATTATCATTATAAAATATATTATCTTTTCCTAGATACCTAACTAATTCTATTGGTGGTTTATTAACTATATTTCCATATGAATCAAAATAATATTTAATTTTATCTTTTTTATAATAACAAACCCAATGAGTTCCATTTCCATCAAATGAATCTAAATTTATAATTCCACATTCAAATTTATTAACTTTATTAGGTAATATATCTCTCATAAATACACCTCTAAAATATTTTATATTTTTACACAATTTTTCTAATTCACCTAATGTTAGTGGTTCAAAATTTTTTTATAATTTTGTTTCATATATTTTAATGTTTTTTTTATCTAAACCAGATCCTTCTACATTTTTTAATTCATGATCTAACCAATCAACAAAATTTCTAAATTTAGGAATTATAGATTCTTTTACTACTTTTGCTCCCTTTCTAACATTTGGTGTATAATTTTTAACTATAGGTATATTATCAGCAAAATCTAAAATTTCTTTTAGTAATCCACCATTTTTTATTTCTTTTAATTGATTATATGAAAATTCAAATCTTAATCCTTGATTTAATTTTTTATGTTTATTTAGTTTATTAATTTGTCTTTTAGATAATAATATAATATCTTTTCCATTTTCATTAAATTGATCAATATTAAATTGAATTATAACTGATCTTTTATTTTTAAATGCTAATTTTATTTTTGATTTTTGATTATCTGTCAAGTTTATATTTATTTTTTCCATTTATTAAGAAAAAAATTTATAGTTTTTTATAATATAGATTAACATAATTAATTTTATTAAAATTTTAATCCTACTTCTGAACCCATACCAAATTTTCTTTTCATCCACATAGCACCTGATGTTGGTAATGCAATTAATCTTTCACCAATTCCATGATCATTTGATGTTACTATATCCCATGCTTTATCTTGTAAAATTTTATCAGCTATTTCATTTCTAGATTTTGTATCTTTATGATCTCTATAAAATAAATCATGTTCTTTAGCAGCTTTATCTAAATCATTTATTCCAGGATCACTTCTTTTTATTCTTTTATTTAATTTAGCTCCAGGCCCTAGATATTGATAACCAGGTACATGTAATTCAAAAGGTAAATTATTTATAACATAATTTAAAATACCTGATAAATCTTTTAATAATGGTGATGAAATATTTGCCAAAATTCTTTTTAAATACTTAATTCCTTCAGGTTTTTCAATTAATTCATCTAATTTATTTGATATAAAGTCTTTAATTGCTTTCTTTTCATTTAAAAAATTATTATTACCAGCTTTTTCTTGTGCATATATATAATTAATAATATTATCTAATTTATTTAAATCATCTATAAATCTATATTCAATTTTATTTTCTGTATATTGTCTGATTCCTGGACCTTCAATTTCACCTTTTAATTCCCAAATAAGTTTAATTAAATTAATATATTTATCACTTTTACTAGATTTTGGTTTCTTACTATTTGGATCATTATTTTTATAAATTAAATTAGTTTCCCATAAAATCTTTGAATAATTATTAAAATCATCTTGTGTATATAAATTATTATCTGGTTTCTTTTCATAAGTTAACAATCTCCATAATCCATGTGTTCCATTTTTTTTTATCATCAATTATTAAATCATCATTATCAATTACAGTTATTTTATCACCAATCATAAATGATTTTTTATGTTTATTCCAATATAAACCAAATTTATCATCTTTTGTTCTTGGTAAATATTTTTGTGCTAATGGACCAATAATTTTATTTAATGTTTGAGGTGGAATTAAATTTGGGTCAATAAATGTCGATTCTTCTTGAATTATTGGTTGTCTGATTGGTCTAAATGGAGTGCTTGAAGGTAAATTTAATTCTTCAGTTTCTGGTATTGATATATTGGCAAAATTATTAACAATAGGTACCAATTCCATAAGGTTTTTATTTTCATTTAAGACTTCAATAATTTTATTTTAAACTTTACCAATTGCTGATGTTATAGGTTCATATGCTTTTTGTTTAATTTTTTCATAATTATATTCAATTTTAATTTGATTTTTAAATTCTTTTATTAATTTTTTCTCAATATCATCTAATTTTTTAGCTTCATTAACGGATATTTTATCCATTTATTACAAAGAAAAATTTATGTTCAACACAAATCATGTTAACATAAACACAAATCATATTAACACAAAACATAAATCATGTTAACACAAAACCAAATCATGTTAACACAAACATAAATCATATTAACACAAACACAAATCATGTTAACATAAACATAAACATAAATCATGTTAACACATATATAAATAATGTTAAACACAATTTATTTTACTTTATTTCTGTAATTTTAATTAAATATATAAATACTAATGAAATAAATAATATTAATAAAATAAATATTCTATCAATTATTGAATCAAACATACAACAAGCCATTATCATTATTTAATATCAGAAAAATTTTTCATATATTTTCCATCATTTGTTTTTTTCAATAAATTAATAGTTAAAAATCCATAGTCTTCTTTCCAACAATCATTACAAATAGTTTTAAATTTATCAAATTTCATATCTGATCCAACAAAATTATTATATATTTTTTTCATATAATGTTCATTTTGTTTAAAAATGCATAACATATTTAAATTATTTCTAATTAGTTGCATATCAACTTTTGAATAACATTGTGATAAATAAATACATGATATATTTTTATGTCTACCCATTATAAAATATTCTTTAATTTATCTTGTTTTTCTAAAATACAATCATCAAAAACTACTAATGAATTTGGTTTACATTTATTTAGTGGAATCATATCATTACATGAAAAATAAGAAATTTGTTTATTAATATTTGATTCTATATTTTTAAATCTTTTTTGTAATAATTTATAAGATGGTTGTTCTAATGATTTACTAAAAATATATAAATTTGAATATGGAATTAATCTTTTATAAATAAAATTTAATAATAATGTAGTTTTACCAGATCCACTTGTTCCTATAATTAATAATCTAATAGGTTGATCATTTTTATTATTTTTATCATATGATTCTAATTTTATATTATCTTTTTTTTTTCTAAAAACTTCTCCATTTAAATAAGATGAAATTATTTAAAATAATTGGTCATTCATCCAAACTAGAATTAAGATTAGAACATCCAATACATTTAGATGGAAAATATACTATTGGTTTAAGTGGATTTTATTCAGATAATTTTATATCAAATATACCAAATGATTATAAAAACTGTTATTGATATTCTATTAAAGATGAAGATGATAAAATTATAGATCAATATTTTGATATAAATAAAGGAAATTATACAATTGAAGAAATAAAAAATATTTTTATTAATAGTTTAAAAGAATTTAAAAAGAAATTTAATAAATTTGAGGAAAATGATTTTATATTGAAAATTGATGGACCATATATTATAATAAAATCTCCTGTTAAAATTATAGTAACAACAATTATAATTGATTTATTAGGGTTAGATGATAAAATGATTGAACCAAATGTATTAACAAAAGGAATAAAACTACCAAAAATTAGACCTTTTGATGTTATTGAAATTCATTGTAATTTAGTTGAACCTAGTTTTGAAAATCATAAAAATCTTTTACATTTACATAAAGAATCAGATATTCTATATTCATTTTATCCAAATGTTGAATATGGATCAAAAATTAGTGAAAAACCAAATGAAATTGATTATATTCTTTTAAAAAATATAAATAAAATTCAAAATATTTTAATATCTATTCAAGATAGTGATGGAAATCTAATAAATAATGAAAATATTAAAAGTATTGTATATTTAAGATTAAAACAAAATTTGTAATATAAAATTTGTCTACATAAATAATAAAAACAATAATTGATTTAATTAATAATTTTATATTTAATAATTAATTAATTGTATTTAATAAACAAAATAATCCTTGGTTTAAAGGAAAAGATATTATAAAATATAAAAATTCTAGAAAAGTTTTATTTGATAATGTAAAAGAAAAATATATAAAACTTTAAAAATATCAAGTGTAACCAACAGTTACACTTACATAATGATGATAAATTAATTTACATAAAAATTATAGGTGTCACAAATTAAGACCCCCTAGAAATTGATGTACAAACATGTTTTCAGATGCCCTAAAACAGGGCGTCAATAAAATAGATAATAAAACAATATTTATTAATGAATCTGGTTTATATTTATTAATTTTAAAATCAAAAAAGGTAGATAAACAATAAGGATAGATGATGATAAATTAAAATTTATAGATATTTTTAGAGGGGACAATTTGTCCCCCCTATCATATAATAAAAAACATACAAAACTTATTAAAATTAGGTAGGACCCAAAATGGGTCCCATATAAATTATAATATTTATTTTAAAAATTTTTAAAGGAGGTAACCTTATCATAAAATAAAAACTTAAGGGTAACAAAACATTACCCTTCTTAAACATTCAAAAATATTCATAAATATAATAAATTATATACAAATTTGAGACCCGTCTTAAAGACGGGTCTTACTTATAATGATAATAAAGTAAAATTTATAGATATTTTTAGGTTAGATATTCAATAAATTATTGAATATATTTAAATTTATTAAAGAAAATATTTAAAAATATACATAAAATTATAGTATAAATTCAATACCATATGGTTATAAATTATTAATATAATTTTAATCATTTTCTTTAAAACTTTCTTTAACATAATTTTTTATTATATTTATAAATGGTTCTATTATAAAATTAAACTTATAATGATATACAAAATAATTTTTATATTTAAAAAGATATATTAAAAATTTATTTGATACTTTAGTGTGATACTTTACTTTATTTTAGTTTTAAATAAATATAATTTTATATCAAAATCATTATTTATTAATTCTTTTGGAACAATTAAAATTTCCATTTATTTATAATTATTTTTATAACAACAAGGTAATGTATCAATTTTATTTTCACAAATAAATCTTTTGTCATCTCTATTACTTAAAGCTAATTTATTTATTGTAATTGTATATAGTTCATGTTTAAAACTTCTAATACAAGTCATTTCTCTATATTGTTCTTGATCATCAAATAAACATTTCTTAAAATCATCCATGTGTAATGTTTTATCAACAACACTTTTCTTGATTCCTTTACATTTTACAGGATTTTTATTATTAAATTCATAACTATATAATTTTGATCTTAGACCACAATATTCTTCTAATATTTCACCATTTAACTCATCTTTAAATTTACCAATTATTTTTTATTCTTTTCACTATAGCATTCATGTTCTTTCTTATAATCACTTGTATCAAATTCATTAATATTTTCTTTAATGATTTTATATGGATCCTTTTTAAATTCTATAAAATAACTGTCTGTGTCCATATATAATAACCTTATATTTGGATCAAACTTTTTTAATTTTTCATAATAAAATTGATACATATGTAATTTTGATAAATCAAGTACTGAAAATCCTATATAGATTGGTTTATCAAACTTAACCTTTTCTTTTATCATATGTGAAGCAATACAGTCTTTATCAAATATACTAAATGTCTTAAAATTAAATTAATGAGTTACACATCACATTTATTTTTTTTTTCTTTTTCAAAAAAAGTATATTTCGGTCTATTATCATAAACCATCTTCAGCTTATCAAAGGTTGATAAGCTGAAGATGGTTTATGATAATAGACCGAAATGTACTTTTTTTGAAAAAAAAAAAAATAAATGTGATGTGTAACTCATTAATTTAATTTTAAGTCATGATAGAAACCATCACGAAAAACACATACCGGAGAGAATTATACTAAATGTTTTAAAATTAGTTTTTTTTGCTTGTTTTAATGAAAACTTTTCATCACCTAATTTAATATCACATCTATTTCTAACATTTTCCATAGTTTTTCCAAAAAACACTATTATTCATCAATTTAAAAAAGTCTTTTTCAAAATTTGATGTTGATTTGGATCTTAATTTAGTATTTAATTCAATATATTTTTTCATATAATTATCTTGATCAAATGCTATAACTCTATTAACTTTCTTTAATTTTATTCCTTTTTGTAGATAATATTTTAAGTTTCTTGAATGAATAACATAATCTTTCTTATCAAATAATGTTGTACAAAGCTTATTATTATAATGTTCAGGTGCTAATGGTAAATCTTTATGATTATCATGTAATTCAATAGGATATTCTAAATCAACATCTAATATATATCCATATTCAGCATTTTCATCTAATTCTAATATTGTTTCTTCCCATTCATTTAATGTATATGTATTAAGATTCATCCATGTTATATCTTTATAAGGTAATTTTTGACTTAAAGCCCATCCATATAGATTATTTGCATCTATATGTAACATATAATTTTCAGGTTTTGTTTTATCATAAGTTTTTGTATATTTATTGTTTGCTTTATAATATCTAGTTATACATTGTGAAATACCACCTCTAATACCTTTTTCAATCATTAAATACATATTATAATCACTTATTAATTCTAGTTTAATTTTTGTTAATTTTAACATAGAATCCCAAGCTAATGATGGTGATGTTAGATAATGTGCTGGATCTAATTGATAATTTTTCAAACAAACAGATCTAAAATTTTCAAATATATCAGCTAATAAAAGAACATCTTGAATATTATATAAATCTGGATAATTACCTAATGTTTTTACTTTTAATTTATTCCAAACTTTTATATAATGTTTATATAATGTTTATAAAATTGATCTTTTTCTAATATTTTATCATAGTTTAATTTTTCAACATTATCAATAAATTCATATGGAAATACACCTTTAGAAGTTAATATTTTTAAAGTTTCACTATCATATTCAATTATATCATTTTCTTTTATAAATTTATTTATATGCTTAAATTCTTTAAGATTTTTAGCTAATTTTTCAATTGATGTAGTCATAAATCTAAATGTATCTACAAATGAGAATTTTATAAATTTTATAGGTTTATCACCTTCAAATTCATAACCATAACCAGAATTTACTGAATAGTTTATATATTTTTCATCTGTATTGGCTAACAAATCAATTTTACCATATTTTTTAGCTAATTCTTTTATAAACAAATGTGTATCATAATTTGAACTATTATGACAGAATATAGGAATATTTTGAGGAAATTTTAGATTTAAATTACAATTTAAATGTGCAACACCTCTAAATTTTCCTGTTAAATGACAATGATCTCTTACTTTTATTCTTTTATCATTATCAAAACCACCATTTTCACAAATATGACAAATATTTGTTTTTTGATAATTAATTTCTTCTTCATTAGTTAAATTCATAGGCTTTTTATTTTTTGAATTATATTTTTTAGCTATATATTTTGAAATTTCATCTAAATATTCAAATAATTTATTTGGTACATTTATTAATTCCTCTTCATTTTTTGCTCTATAACAAATAGGTTTATACATTTTATTAGTTACTCTAGATACTAAATAAATTGTAAATCCATATGGTTTATGTTTTTGAATTTTATTTGTATATGAACAATTTGGATTATTTTTACAATTATCAATTTTTTCTAATATACTTTCAAAATCTAAATAAATTACAAATGGATGTTCAAACATTTTATAATAATTTTTAAAACTTACTCTTTGACCAGGAAATGGCATTATAGGTCTACATGGTTCTAATGATTTACAAATTTCTAAATGATTAGATAAGTCTTTATTTTTATAAAAATGAGTCAAACATCTTCTACAAATATATTTTTTATTTTTATTTTTTTGTGTTAATTGCTTGGATACTAACTTGCTTAGATCTGTAATCAATATATAATGAGAATTGTTATCAATTTTATGGTATAATAAATCAATTTCTAGTTTTGTATTATAATATTCAGATATTTGTAATGGTACTATCTTTTTATCTTCATCAATTCTATAAATATTTATTGACATTGATGGATAAATATATTTAGAGTCAAATGATCTTTTTTCAAATAATTTAATATCTTTCAATGTTATTGGATAATCAAAACCTTTAAAAATATCATCATTTATATATTTTTGATATTGTTTAACTCTTTCAGCATTTTTGTTTGGTTTATCAATAGCACATCTAATTGCATAAATAAAACAATAATTATCTTTATTTTTAAAATTTACACAACATTTTTTATTCTTAATTTCATTTGGTAATTCTATATATGATCCAGCATTTAATGAATTATTTTTAGATAATTTTATATTGAATTCAACACATCTTTTTAATGACCAACCAGAGCCTTTTGATGGTTGATTTAGTTGTTCTCTAACTAATTATTTCTTGAATTGATCATCAATAAAATCATCTATATTTAAAATATCTGAACTTTTTATACAAAAATACATATTACTATTTTGAATTTCACCATTTATTAATTTTCTTTCATATTCACATTCTAAAGCCATCTGTCCTTTAATATTTTTGTTTTTCTATCAATTTTTTTATTTTATTTCTTTGAGTTTCTAAATAATTATTAATATCTAAATCATCATTTGAATTTGTTAAAATATAATCTTGAAAATATCCTTTTAATGACGAAGCTTCTTGAATATTTATTATATTTTCTTTTGGAATTGGTTTATTTTTAAAATAATCATTTAATAATCCAATCAATTCATTTCTAGTTTTATTAACAATTTTAATACTATTTTTAATTGCTAAATTTTGAATATATTTAATGATCTATATCTTAAATTATTTGGATTTTCTTTAAATTTGTTTAATCTTTTAATTAGTTCATCTCTAGATAAATTTTCATAATTTCTGACAGATAATTTTTTTGCAATTTCATTTAATTTTTCTATATTAAATAATGAATAATTTGTAAGGTCAAATGTTTCTTTAATATTTGTTAATTAATCTAAAGTTTTATTTTTATAATTATATATATTATTATTTTTACACCAATGTTTTAATTCAAATATTTTATTATCATATTTTTGTTTATTTAATAAATGTTTAGTTGAGTTATAATGTCTATCACAATTTTTATATAATATATTTTTATTACAATAAGGACAATTAATATTTTTATTTGTTCATTCCATTTATTAGAAATAATTTTTACTTAGAAATAAAACTCTTAAAAATATGAGAAGTTTTTCCACTTTTTTCTAGGTAATTTATAGTTTAAATTGTAATTTTTCAATCAATAGTCAACTTTTCACAAGTTAATTTAAATTTTCTAGAGTATTTTTTTAATAAAATCAATAGTCAACTTTTCACAAGTTAATTTAAGTTTTCTAGAGTATTTTTTCAATAAAATCAATAGTCAACTTTTCACAAGATAATTTAATTTTCTAGAGTATTTTTTCAATAAAAATCAATAGTTAACTTTTTATAAGTCAATTTAAGTTTTCTATAGTATTTTTTCAATAAAATTTAAACTTTTTTAAAACAAGTAAAATTATTATTTTTATCATATTTTTAAATTTTCTAGTTTTGTTATATTTTTGTCATGAATTTTAGTTTCTAAATGTCTTAAATAATTATTTGTCCATTTAATATTTCTTCCACATTCACAAAATTGTGGTTTTAAAAACATTTCTCTAATACATTGTATACAAATTGTATTTTTTCTATCTTTACTATAATGATAATTATTAAAATTTGAAATATCTTTAATTTCTTTACATTTATGACATTGTTTTTCATTTAATTCAATAACTTTAATACCATCATATAATTTTTTATAATACACATCCTTACATTCTTTACATTAATAATATAACCCATCTTTAGTATTTTTGTCTTTATAAAATTTAGATATATCTTTATATAATTTACACCTTAAACATATCTTTTCCATTTATATAAAATAAAATTTACAAATTGTTTTTTTTCAATTCATATTCATAAAAATTTCCAATAATATCTTCATTATTTTGATCTTTTATATTAACTGGATTTGTATTATTAATTTTAGAAATTATTAATATTTCTCTAGACCAATTATTTTTATATTTAATAGAAAATGTTGATTTTTTATTTCCAATTCTAATTCTATCATTTATTTTAAATTTTGATTTGGTTATTACTTTTGGTGGTTTATATTTAAAAACAGTACCTAATAAATCCTTTTCATTATTTTTATTTACTTCAATTGGTTTCATTTTAATTGTTGAATGATAAGAGTTATTATATTCTTTAACAATTTTTGGTAAAATATTTATCCATCTACAATTTTTATTAATTTCAAATTGTATTTTCATTTTTTCATTTTGTGTTCTATTATACCCTTCTATTATACTTGATTTTTCTTCATTTTCTGTATGATACAATTTAATATCATATTTATTTAATACTTCATTAAAATCTTTATTGATAAATTCTAATCCTTTATCTGTATGTAAAAGATTAGGTGATTTATGATTAATTTTAATTGCATCCTTAATTATTTCTTCAAATGCTTTAGAAACTGTTTTTCCATCTTTTTTATTTAATGGTTTTGACCAAACATATTTTGAGAAAGTATCTATAACATTTAACATATATTTATAACCATCATTTTCTTTTTCATAATTTTTCATTATAATGAAATCTGCTGCCCATAAATCATCAATACCTAATGTAATTATTTTTCTTTTTAAAAATTTCTTTCTAATTGGAGCATGAATTTCATTTGCTTCAATTATTTGTTCATTTTTAGTTAATTCTTTTTTAATTATAGGTTTAACTTCTTTTTTCAAATTTTTACTTTTATTTGTTTTACAAATTGAACATTTAGTAGCAATTATATATAATCCATTTTTCATTTCAACAATTTGTGGATTAATATTTTTAGTTTTTTTCTTACATTTGTGACAATGAATTGGTTCATTCATTTATGTATAATTTTTTTTAAATAAATGGATATGTGTTATAGATGTCATAATCAAACTAATTTTACTATTATTGGAAATTATGTAGGATGTAATATATGTAAAAGAATTATTTATGAAAAAAAGATTAAGAGAAAAAGTAATAAGAATAAACATCTTAAACATATTTTAAGAGAATTTAACCATTTTCAACCATATAAAACACAACAATTAATTAATGAATTATATATTTTATGTATTTCCAATCATTTTGAAATAACACCTAAGAATATAAAATTATTTTTAAAACAAAGAAATTGTACAAATTGGATATTGTACTATCAATTTTTAAACAAAATATACAATATTGATTTTGAATTGAATAATGAAGATAACGAAAAAATTACACTATTTTTTTATAAATATTTATCTTTTAAGAAAAGTAATATATCATACAAAAAATTATTACCTATGATTTTTAAATACTTAAATATGGATTTTTGTATAAAACCTAATTATGATGATGACTTTTTAATATATCTATCACAAACAAGTTTGTGATATATTTTCCTATATAAATGGATCTGCTAGAAGAAATTAATAATATTGGAGAATTAAGATTTAAAGAATATAAACCATTAAAAAGTTTAAATTTAAATGAAAAATATAAAATTAAAAAATTTGAAAGAATTCCAGATAAATATGGATATACAATTATTGTTGAATTAGAAAAATGTAAAGTACATTTACCAAAAAGATTTACTAATGTAATTGATGATAAATCAATTAAAGAATTAAATAAAAAAGATTTACATTTAATTGTCACTGATATTAATACTTTTGATGATAAAGAAACTGCTTTAGTTAAATTTGAATAATTATTACAATATTACTGATACTAAACCTTAATTTTACTTGTTTAAAAAAATTCAAATTTTATTGAAAAAATACTTATAAAATGTAATAATTTTACTTGTTTTTAAAAAAAATTTATTTTGTAGAAAATTTTAGGGATATTTGTTAAAAGTTTTATTAAAATTGCATATTTTTTATAATAATTTGACAAAAGCTGAAAGTTGGCCAAAAAATGGCAAAAATATTGCATAATTGTATTAAAAAACTGTGAAATTTGTTTGATTTTTGATTGTCTCCAAAAGTGAGCCAGAAGTAACATGATACTATCTACTTATATATATATATATATATATATAATTGTGAAAGAAATAAAATTTTATTATTATCATCGGTGTAAAACTTTTTCAGAACAAGAGAAACTCGAGTAATAATCTGAATCAATAGATTAATCAGTACGGTTAGAAAGATAAAGATATATTTCAAATAATTGCAATATTGAAAATAAATGTATAGTGCCTACAGGCGTAATTGTTCCCAGTGTGAACAAAAGAAGAAAGTGCGTTCCAATTAGTTGGGAATGCCTGGCTATGAATGATGTAAGGTGAATCGTTTTTGCCCATTCTGTGCAGGTATGACTGAAAATAGTCATGAGATGAAGAGAATTGAGTCAGGAAGTAGTCCACCTCACCATGCCACCGTTCAAAACATGATTGGATAAGCTTAATGAGTCTCGTAGTCCATTGACCACGACACTTCGTCCGATAGATCTTCTGATATGTCCTGTAGGTTTGCTGATGTTCCTATGTTCTTGCGACATCAAGTTACCCCTGATACATCATCTTTCTCACCCGTGCTATCAGAAGGACAGGGATGACTTAACAATCACCAAGACAGCCCACTAGGACTCTGTACAATCCGTGGATGTGACCCTGTGCGCTGCTTAACGTTGCACTCCTGTGAACCTCCTCTGGTTACTTAAATGGTGTGATCATCTTCCCACATGTGACATCCATACAGAAGTTCACATTAAAATGTGGATTTAATTAGTTTACTTTTATTTGACTGGATACCCTCTACATTGGCCATAATCTTACTAAAGTGAGTGATTCTCTTAACAGCTTTGTTCGACGTGGGGAGGTTGTGATCCCTCTAAATAATTTTCGTATCGACCATAACTGCAACATGTTTGGCATCCCAAGAGGTCAGAACCACCTCATTTCTCACGTTTAGAGGAACAATGGTATTAATCGGTTTCTTCGTGAGGACCACAATCTCTGTCTTGCTCAAGCTGGGAGACAGTCCATGGTCACTCATTAATTTGCTTATAACTTGCATGACTCGATTCAGCTATAGATGGGTAGGCTCAACATTAAGTTCAGAAATGAGTGCTGCAATGCCATCGGCGAAGTGTTTCAAAGGTGAAGTGCCGACTATCGAGCCCTGCTTGGCACCGATTGTAACATCCATCGTCCGCTGCACGTATTTGGTGTCATAGGTTGTTTGGGTGTAGGGTTCTTGCCCACAAATAAGGGGCAATAGATACACTGGAAAGCGGAAAGCGTTAATTAATGAGTCCAACATATCGACCCATTTTACCTAGTCGAAGGCTTCTTTACATCAAGCGTATCAAGAAAAGTGTACCCTGCGAAAAAATTACAGTGGCTCTTGGCTCTTTTCACTGCACTGAATACTTCTGCGATTGAATCTTTAGTTGATAACTTCTGTAGAAGTTGTACCAAGGAGCTAAACAGGAACAATGGTGAAGTAATGGAGCTAAGGAGATAAACACCTAGCACCATCCATTTCTGAGTTTATGTGGAAAGGAATCAACTTCTCAAAAGCCTTCCCTTCCGTATAAAATAAACGGTATCAGTTAACTGACACATACTTTCTCCCAACAATATAAAAAAGATGTTAAAAGCTTCAAACATTAATGTTTTGATGACTCAGTCGGATAGCTACCGGCTGAGCAGCGCTCGTTTGACCCTACGCGCGTCTGTGGCTTTTAACAACGTACTGCGTTTACCGCTAAACGAAAAATTGAATTTTCTCCGCAACCACTTGACGTAGAGCAGTAATTTAAAATACTATATTATTTAGTTTTTTGAGCTTGATTTAATGGTGATAAGTAAAATTTATTTCAAGACAACAGCTATTTTGAAAATCCAAAAAATTGATTTTTGAAACACTTTTTACTTTATAACTTTTGAACGCGAATTTTCTCGGAGATGCGGGTGGTGTCATGTTATTCGCCATTTTAAGCTTAATAAACCACAAAATTTTAATCAAAATCGTTAGAGCCGTTTTTGAGAAATTTTGATTTTTGACGATTTTTGAGGGTTTTTGGGGGTAAAATACCCTTAAAAATCAAAAATTAAAAAAAATGAAAAAAACGCCTGGAATTATCGTGGATTTGGACCTATGTACCAAATTTCATTAAAATCGGACCATTAGGGCATTCTCTAGCTCTGTATACATCCTGACACACACACACACACACACACACACACACTTACAGACAGACATCACTCCGAAAACCACTTTTTTGGACTCAGGGGGAACCAAAATGGATAAATCCACCAACAACTCAAATTCGAAAGTTTTGACGAAAACAATACTTTCTCCATATACTATGGTATAGAGGGAGAAAGTAAAATTAGGCCAGTAGGATGAAGGTCTGGGTCTCTTTTCCTTTGATAATAAGCAGATAGCAGTGCTTTCTTCCTAGGTGATTGAAAAATCCCCCTAGACAGGCAATCATTGTACATTTTCAGCAAAAGCTGAGCGGACGCTGGCAAAAAATATTTTTGAGGGTCTCACCTCGATACCATCAGGGCCTGGAGCTTTGCTGTTCTTTATCGAGAGAAGATCGTTTTCCAAATACTCATTACTAGAGCGATGAACTTTCTCAATCCACCCAAAATAAATTCATAACCTCAATGAATGTAATGAGAACAGGGCGTTAACGATGCCATCCATGGTAGTTCCCAGTAGAGAGTTTTCCACGATTCTTTATGTGCTGCGAACGTTATCCTGAAATCAGGGTAACTTCGGACCATAACTGCGGCGCGTCTGGCTTTCATTCACCCTCTTTCATTGTTATTTCCTGCACCTCATTGACTGTTCACCCCCTAATACGATTAGTTCTTTCGTGGATTTTATTAAGGCTTCTTCCCCAGTCTCGCTAAATTCAGAAGAAAAAATCGCTTTACTTCATATTATCTTGGAGAACGTGACTATCTAGCCTAGCCTGTCTGTGTTCCACCGGCGTTGAGCAGTCCTCGGAATCAACTGTGTTGCTCATTTAGAACATCGGAAACGATGGTATGGTGGTCACTGGCCCCAAGGTCATCGAGAAACTTAAAATTCAAGATCATTGTCAGCAGTGACTAACTAATCGTGCCAAGGTTTCTGGTGGCATCATTTATCTCATCCCGGATCACCGGAAAGCTGTCGTGTCACCTTGGTTGACGATAACAGGCTAAGTTCAGAGATGGGTGAGTCGGTGGTGGTTAGCGCGCCGGACTTCGGGACGATGGCAGTGATGTCGTGGGTTCGAATCCACGTTCTGCCAGTGACTTTTATCAATACCTTTCACCTTGTACTGTAGCGGCTCACCCCCTTACTTTGTCTAATACGATCCACGCACAGATCAATAGTCTATGTGGACGGGGCAAAGTAAGGCAAAAAGAGGTCCGTCAACCTCTTAAAAATAATAATAATAATAATAATAAAAATAAAACAAAGTCCAGGATATACTTTCCTCGAGATTTGGTAGAGGGCCTTCCTTACTTGATTCCTGGCTCAATGCCAAAAATATAATGATGTAGTTCGTTGAAATCACTAACGACAAAAATTTTCTCAATCCCTAAACGGAAGTATTGGATTGAGCAATATGTAACATGGTATTGGATGGCTTTTGTGAGGGTGAGGGAGCAGCGACAACCAAACTTTAAGTTTCTTAAAACCGAAATTCAGGTTAAACTTTTCAAGTTTAAGTAATTGTATAATTCGAATAACAACATAAAATGTAGACATTTCATAAGAACATAATTTTTATGGAATCAACTATTACTTTAAGTTTTAAATCTAATGTTATTTTGCAATTACAATGATAGTAAAATAAATCTATGGAAAGGCTTAAAAAGTTTTTACTTCTGTAGACCAAAGCAAATAGCCATGTACTTAGATTTATTTACTGGTGATTTAGCAAGTCGTTTTTCTGACAAAGGTTTCTAAAAACTTTTCTACTTTATTTTCGAATCACTGCTCTTGGTCTGTTTGTCCAACCTATAATTTCAGTAATTTAACGTTTAAAAATATAAACATTTTATAATTAGAAAATTTAAAATTGAATAATTTATAAATTTTTTAAATAGTCAAGAATGTTTCATGTTTTTCTCAACATTTATTTAATACACTACGAAAATTGATGTAATTTATCGTGGTGATGGTTGGTTTTTGGGGCTGTTAGTTGATTGAAGATTAAAAATTTAGTTTTTGGAAGTCAATGTATAAATCCTAAGATATCTCCCCAACACTTACATTACCTTTACAAAAGACAGTCTTGAAAGTATTTTGAATAAAATTTACCATATAATTTAAATTTACTTGTATTTTAATAGAAATTTGATATCGCCAATCTGTTAACTGGTATGATATAAGGAAAAATTTGGCTGCAAAGATATTTTTATAACTTTACTTTGAAGTTGAATCTTTTATAGGACCGACCATTTAGTTGGTAGAAAAAAACATGCATTAGTGGTAAAACTATTATAAACATTTATTTGTCTTAGTACTTTATGAAAGAAAATATTTATATCAAAATGATATTGGAAAAAAATCTGTAAAACAAAGATCCCCCAAAATATTGTATCAGATTTTTATAACCAACAGTGAGCAATCGAAAAAGAAAAAAAAATTCTTGAAAATTTTCCAAAATGGTACATGAATTAGTCTTGACTATTATAGGGTTTTTTTTTTTTTTTTTTTTTTTTTTTTTTTGAGGGAGAGGCGGAAAAATGCATTACGCACACAGGTGGCCAGCCTGTAGTGTGGGGCTCCCCTAAAAACGGGTTTACCCACTAAAAAACCTCCTCTACTCTTTAGGAATCTAACCTGGAATTGTTTGTCACATTACGTCAGGCTAGGCCTAAATTTGGCTTACGCCCGTGGGGCTCGCTCCTTATCCAGCCACTCGATCAAGGGATCTGGGCCACTTCGCGGTCCAGATCGGTTTTCTTTTCCAGGAGGATGCCCCGGACGAACTGTGACAAACAATCCCAGTTGCCCTCATCCTCCAAAATCTTTTGGCAGACCGAGTCCACCGAAAATACACCAAAGATTTGTGTGGCCTCCAGGCGGGGCCCTTCCCAACGGGGACAGCGGAAGAATGTGTGTTCCGCATCGTCGGGAACACCCGGGCAATAAATGCAGTCCGGTGAACCGGTCTTTCCCATCCGGTTCAGGTACGACCGAAAATAGCCGTGACCTGTCAAAAATTGGGTCAGGTAGTAGTCCACCTCCCCATGCCGCCGTTCCACCCATGGTTGGACCTGCTTGATAAGTCGCGCAGTCCATCGTCCTCGGGTGTCGTGCTCCCAGCTGTGTTGCCACTGCTGGAAGGTTCGGGAGCGCTCTTCTGTTCTTGCCGTGTCCTTGCCGATCTCGCCTTGTCTCTGATAAATCGCTTTCCTCTCCCCTGCCAAGAGCTTGACAGGGATGACTCCGGCGACCACCAGGACGGCAGGCTCGGACACTGTCCGGTAGGCGGAACACACCCGGAGTGCAGCTTGACGCTGAACCCGGGCGAGTCGCAACCTGTAGCACTCCTTATCTAGAGCGCCTGCCCACACCTCTGCCCCGTAAAGAAGCACAGACTGGACCGCGGACATCAACAGACGTCTTCTGCTGGATCGGGGACCCCCGACATTGGCCATCAGCCTACTAAGGTAAGTCACTACCTTAGCGGCCTTGTCCGCCGTACGGAAGATCTGATCCCTCCAGCTTAACTTGGTGTCCACCATAACCCCGAGGTATTTGGCGGCACGAGTTGATGTGACCACCTCCCTTCCCACTCGAAACGGGACGACGGTGTCGATCCTCTTCTTCGTGAGAATCACGATCTCCGTCTTACTGAGAGCAAGTGAGAGACCGTGATCGGACATCCAGTTGTTGACCACCCGCATAACTCGGTTCAACTTCAGTTGAGCCAGCTCAACGTTGCGTGCAGCAATGAGAGCTGCGACGTCATCGGCGTACCCAACCAAAGTGGTTTCCTCAGGCATCTCGGACCTCAGGAGGCTGTCATAGGCAACGTTCCAGAGATCCGGGCCGAGTATTGAACCTTGTGCGGCACCAGAAGTGACTTCCATCGTCCGCGTTCCGTCCCTCGTGTCATAAATCAGGCTTCGAGAGCGTAGATAATCCTCGATGAGCCGCAACAGATATGCAGGAATACGAAAGGTGTTGCGAAGCGCATCCAGCATATCGACCCACCTCGCCGAGTTGAAGGCATTCTTGACATCAAGCGTAACAAGAAGCACTACTCGGCGGGAGAAATGGTTGTGGCTCTCGGCTCTCTCCACAGCTCTCTGAACTTCGGTGACAGCGTCGATCGTTGACCGTCCCTTTCTGAAGCCGTACTGACGGGGGCATAAGTCCCCGGCAGCTTCCACGGCAGAAGTCAGGCGGGAACGGATCAGCTTCTCGAACAGCTTTCCAGCCGTGTCCAACATGCAGAGAGGCCTGTGGGACGACGGCAGCTCGGGATCACCTTTGCCCTTGCTGATCAGTACAAGCCTGGCTGTTTTCCAGGGAGCCGGAAACACCCCTTCTACCAAACAGGCATTGTACATTCTCAACAACAAGTCAGCGTTGATTAAAAATACTTTCTTTAAAGCCTCACTGGGAATCCCGTCCGGGCCAGGAGCCTTGTTGCTCTTCAGGGAGAGAACGGAGGTTTCTAGCTCCTCGAAAGTGAAGAGTGGAACGTCCTCTACCCGTCCGAAGTCAACCGGCGGTCGCTGTGGATGTTCAGGAAACAACGCAGCGACGATCCTCCCCATGGTGGCGCCCTCCATGATGGAAGGTGGAGAGCGGGCGCCGAGTTTCTGTGTTACAAGTTTGTAACCCAGGCCCCAGGGGTCGGAATCAACGTCGTCACGAAGTCTCCTCCAGCTATTCGCCTTGCTCCTGTTGATCGCCTGGCGGAGAGATTTTCTCGCAGCTTTATAGGCCTCAGACTTACGAACTCTGTCTGCGGGGATTCTCGCTCTTGTGGCGGCTCGTCTAGTTCTTAAACATGTTCTTCTGAGTTCCGCAATCTCTTCAGTCCACCAGTAAACGGGTTGTTTGTCGCGTCGGGGTTTCCTTCGCGGCATAGACTGGTCGCAGGCCGAGACGATCAGTTCCATCGTGGATGTTACTAGTGCCTCGGCCCCAGCCTCACCAGGATTCCCCTGCGCTCCCCGAGAGATGACTTCGGTGAACTTGACCACGTCCAGTTTGTTGGTGTTCCACCGGCGTGGCCCTTCCCGAGATGCGGAAACTCGACGATTTGCCTGATCATGCAGGTCAAACACGACGTATTGGTGGTCGCTACCCGTGTAGTCCTCCACAACCCTCCAGCCAGAGATCCTCGGAAGGAGCGACTCAGACGCAAAGGTGACATCGGGGATCGTGCCTCTCTGCCCGGGGCGCCGAAAAGTAGGTGTGTCGCCCTGGTTGAGGACGACAAGACCGGCCCTGGCGATGAAATCCAGGATGTATTTCCCCCGGGAGCTGGTAGAGGGCATTCCCCACTCGACGGCCCTGGCGTTGAAATCGCCACCAACGACGACATGCCCGGTGGTGCCGAGAACGCACTCCTCTAGGCTATCTATCTTGTCGCGGAAGTCCTGGACGGCCTCGTTGGGTGTGAGGTAGCAACTGAAGATAGTCACGTCCCCACACCGAACCCAGACGAATCCTCGGCCGCGCCCGTGACTCCGCACCAAGACATCTCGTGTATTACGTGCCCAAAATGCAGCAGTACCGAGGCTGTCCGAGATCCAAATGTTTGGGTCTCTGTCCCGATACTGTTCGCTGATAAGGAGCGCGTCAGCACCAAGTTCTCGGGCGAGCTGATCTAGAAGGTTATCAGCTCCCCAGGATCTATGAAGGTTGGCCTGGAGGATGCGAATTACCGGCCGCTGCCTTTTGCCTGTTCAAGTGCGGCTCTGAAGGCACCGCACTGACCAGACCCGGGTAAGTGACCGAGGGCACTGGAGCCTGAATCCTTGCAGAGGAAGCAGGAGGGGCTCGAGGAACATTCCTTGCGTTTGTGGCCCTGGCTTCCACACTGGAAGCAGTTGGCACTCCTGTCGGGCCCTTTACAGTTTCGGGAGGAGTGGCCGAAACCGAGACAGCGGAAGCATCTCGAAACTACCACCCTCCGTTTGAGCCTGCAACTGACCCAACCGACTCTGAGGTGCTGAAGGCTAAGCAGCTTATTGGCGTGCTTTTCGCCCATCTCAGCAACAGCCATCCGGAGTTGACTTCGGTTGGGCTTTGTCAGCCATACCCTCACTCCATCAGCTGGTATCTCCGGGAGTGCCACCTGGATCGCACGGGTCACCTCCTCTTCGGTGGAGAGGGCATCAAGGTCCCGAATCTCGACCGAACACTTCGGTTCTAGGGCCTTGATTGAGCCTTTGTCCCCAAGTGCAGTCTTGAGGGAAGCGGCAAAACCGATCTTGTCACTCGACTTCCCCAGTTCGAGGAGGACATCCCCGTTCTGGGTTCGCCGAATAGACTTGATAACGGTGTCGGTCTCCTCCGGTTTGGCCTGCGATCTAATCTGACCCAGAACATCGGCAAAAGATCGCCCCCCTAAAGGCTTGATCAAGATTGCCTCCGTCCTGGGCTTCTTAGGCCTGGGTTGTTTAGGCTTTCTGGCAGACTTGCCAGAGGCCTCCCCAACCGGTTTCGAGACTTGCGTCCGCTCCACCCTCGACGCACTTTTCGAAGCCGCCTCCGCTTGCTTCTGCCTCCTCCTTTCTTTCTTAGACAGGCGCGTCTTCCAGCCCCCCAAAGGTGTTGAGGTAGAGTTTGCTGCCAAGGCAGGATTAGCCGCCGGAGCAGGAACCTCTGCAGGAGTAGCCGCTGGAATCACGGCAGCGCCCGGGGCGGATTCAGTAGCCTGGACAGGAGATGTCTGCGATGCCGCAGTGACAAAAACCGGTCTCGGCACTGAGTCCACCTCAACAAGCTCAGGGCTTCCAGGCGAAGAACCGCTCTGCCTCTTCTTTCGCTTTCTGGCTTGAGTCTGGGACTCAGCTAGGTGAGCTTGAGGCGAAGCAGAGATGACTCGGTTCGTGACATCGCGCTCCTGCTTCACTGCCTTTAGCCTGATTTTCCGGCATTCCTCGATTTCTTCTAGAGCATCTTCGAGTTTCGGGATCCCCTCTTTTATCGCCTTGTTCACGTTCTTTTGAATTAAGAGGGCCTTGGCCATCTCCTTCAAAAGAGCTTTCATCTTCTTCAGAAGTGAGTCTTCCTCCTCGTGGGCGTCGTCCTGCTGCTGCCGAAGCATTTGCAGCTCGAATGCCGCACGAAGAGGGCTCTTCCTGGGAGGAATCCCTTGGATATTGGCTAATGGTGTTGCCGGCTCGGCCACCTCCATCGCCATACCGATCTCCTCCTTCTTCTGTCCGGTTTTGGACGACGATCCGTCACCACCAAGAGCCTTGAATGGCACCGGCGGGGGGGTGGTTTTAATACCCTTCGTCGGCGTTCCAGTGTTCAAGGTCGGAGACCTCTGCAGTCTTGAGCTGCGCTTAAAGGCGGCCTGCTCTATTTCATCATCGTTCGTGTTTTGCATTTTTAAATCCATACTTTTGTTTCACCAGCGCATCGTGCGGCAAGAGGCGGCCCTTCATCGGCCGAGAGCGGGTACACCCTCGGAGGTCTACCCCCCGTAGGAGATAAGACACCCCTACCCCGGTACTCCGGGGCCCGAACCTCCGTTTGCCCAGCACCGATACACAAAATGTGCCGGACGTGCTGGGGGTCGCACCGTGGCAATGCAGAGTCCGATCCCTGCATCCATGCCGCACTCCCTGACTAAGGTCCGAAGCGGCTGGCTTCTGACGACACACTGGAGGAGACCATCGGCAGTGCGAGGCACACATCAGTCCCTGCAACACAACAGGGACACTCCCAGGACCCCCCAGCATGCGCCGGTCGAAAGAAGGTGGAAAGACACCCTTGATTCGGGGTCGAAAACAAGAAGGTGAGCAAGGTTAGCTCAGGAAAGAATAAAGACGGTGAGCTAAGACCTGAAAGATGAGAAGAAAGGCCCTAGCTCGGGAAGAACTGTGAGGAGGGTCTCACAGCTTGGCTCAGGTACCCCGGGGTCGCCAAGAAACACCCGTACAGTGGAAAGCCCACTGCCCCTGAGGGAACTATTATAGTTTAGGTAGGGCAAAGTGTCAGTGAACG